>JBBIGB010133048.1:0-15627 GCA_037577075.1 Alestopetersius hilgendorfi
CACACACACACACACACACACACACACACACACACACACACACACACACACACACACACACACACACACACGTTAAACATACGAATTGGAGACACAACTACAGTGGTGCTACCTGCTGGTTATAAACAGCACTTTCACTTCAACTGGACATTTCCTAGTCACGAATAATTCGGTAACTATTGAGTCCTCATATGAAAAACCTTAAAACCAGGTCATTCATCAAAAAATAGTTCTACAAAACCTCATCACACCTACCCCCTTTCTAATATGGATTTTTATTAATTATTTACTTAGGACTGTTCTTCAGAGTGAGATTAAGCTAATAAGCCAAAACTGATGTAACTCACTCCGAGTAAGTTTCATAGTCTCATTATTAATACACGCGTGGTGCTATGGTGTACCTGATGCAGCAGTGGGGTATGGGTATGGGTTGTAGGCGGGCTGGGGGGGGTACCCAGGCTGGGGTGTGTACCCAGGCTGGGGAGTGTAACCGGGCTGGGGAGCGTAGGGGTACGGCTGTGGCTGTGGCATGGCTGGACTGGCGTAACCGTTCATAAAGCCTGCGTGACCATATGCCCCCACACCGGCCTGCGCTGGAGCCCGTGATGCTGAAACACACACACTTACGCTGTTATTATGTCACTTAAAATGACAGTTATATTGTCTGTTTATATTATTAGTATTTTTATGTTTATTTATTTATGTTGTTTATATATCTTATGATGCTTCTGAAAGTTTCTCGGAAAAGTGTGTCTCGGAAAAGTTGTGTGAACAACACATAGTCCCAACATTAAAATAAAATTGTCCCCATAAACTCAAATTTACAATGTGAAAGAGTCTTCACAGACGCACAGCCAGGATTCTCACCATTGGAAGCCAGTTTAAAGAGGTGCTGGCCCAGCTCTATAGCGCCCCCACTGGGGAAGGACAGCTTAAAGCTTGCCTGGCCCTCCCAACCACCTGGAAGAAAGTGAGAGAGAAAAGAGAGACAGAGGAATAATGTGCTTCATTTGACTGTCATTTGGAACCAATAAATACATGGTGTATATATTTTCTCTCACAAATACACACACTCACACTAACACTTACCGCCTGGCTCTGCTTTGATGATGCCCTGGATGTAATTGGCAGCAAACACGGGCTGCTCAATGCTGCAGTTTTTCACAAGGTAATACGGAAACATGAAGGATCTGAATTTATCCTTCAGATTACTGCTCACAAATACCATCTGTTCAGAGAAACACACACACACACAGAGTTTATATAACAACAACTTGACCTAAAGCACAGAGACAAACTAACAAAGTCAGAAATGTTCACAGTGGAGGTGAATAGAACCAGACATCTGCCTCTAAAAGCTCCTCACAGAAAGATATTCCATGAAATGGCTATGGTTGCGCCACCTGACACCAAACACACTGGATTAAGGGGGTTCTCCTTTAATTGCAGCGTCTGTGGCTAAACTGTATAGTGTGACAATGTGGCTTGACAGAGCTATCATTACTGTATGTGTGTGTGTGTGTGTGTGTGTGTGTGTGTGTGTGTGTGTGTGTGTGTGAGCTTACCCTGTAGGGTGTGAGGTACACAGAGCCTTTCTTGGTCCCCTTAAAGATTTCACTCTTCTGTGTAATGTCACTGAAGGACAGTTCCACATTTTTACAGTCTCTCTGGACACTGAAACACAAAGAGCAGCAGACAGTCAGGATTTACAGACACAGTTCAGACAAAACCTCAACGTACAGCCTCCACATTCATCAGAAAAGCTACAGAAATTAGGCTGTGCTAATACTGAGTTCTAGATAACAGCGAGTCATAAACAATTCTATTGGACATTACTGAACATCCCCACAGTTGGGTTCTCATTCACATTTTCTGAACCACCTTAAACAGGGCAGCCATTTAATTCTGACACCTGTGAGAAATCAAAGTCTCTGGGCCATTTAAGGTGGAATAATGGAGGACTAAATTAGGAGTTGCTGAACAGGAATTTACAGTCTGAGACGGGTGTGTTTAGGCACGGCATTTAGCACCATGCTAACTGATTGGAGCATTTAATTCCACTGCTGGGCAGCTACATAAGCCTCGCAGCTCGTGCTGACACTCCAGTGACCAAATGGATGGACGGTTCAGCCGGACAATGTGAGGGGCTTGTGAAACAGACGTTGTTTCTGGAGGAAAGAAGTTCCAGTGTGCGCAAACAGGTGATGAAACTCATCTGATGCCACTGGTTCCTCATGAGAAACCACAGAAAGTCCAGAAGAAACATGAGCCTTGATGCTGAGAATCGTGTAATCCGACCGAACACATCGCTCACCAGGCGGGACACATAGTGAATAAGAGATGATCTTGAAGGTAACATTAGCCAGCAAGCCTGGGACACAGCACTGCTGGACTTTGTCTGGGGGATCCTCCACTGTCCCTAGACCCTGGACTTTATCTGCTGTATCTGCAGTGATACTCAGCTACCAAACAGAACCTTCAATAAACTTCCCCCAGAGCACACCCACTCACTGGGTCAGATTTAGAAGTCACTTATAATATGTCAATGGACAGATGTTTAAAGGAAAACTCTGCACTCATTTATAATAAGTCAATGGGCAGATGCTGGAGTGAGTATGAAGTACTGCAAAATGTGAAAAGCATTAAGGAAACCTGGTTGCTTACCAATTAAGCTGATTTATTGTTGCACCCACAAGCTGAATACATTCTGACTGTTATCTTTCCACTAATATGACAACAAACAAGTAAAACTAATCTGTGCCTCAGAAATCAAAAGCCAGTGCAGGCCAGACTGAACATGAAAAGGGTAAACTGTTACACCCCAAGGTTTTAGTGTTTGGTAATGGAGGGAAGTGTATGTGTGAGTGTAACTTCATAAAAAAGTAGTTCAAACTTGTCAAGAAAAGAAGGCAGACAGAAGGCATATGACAAAACCCTGATTTCTTAAATCCGGTTGCGCAGCAGTCACTTCCACTAAAGTAGCTCCTGATCTGAACATCTCGGTGTACACCTGTCTCAGGTCTTCACCTCACTAAAGCCCCTCCTAGGGAGTAAAGTGTGGGTGTTGGAACAGAAACACCACACCGTTCAGGACAGGGGGGTTTATTCAGGACCTGGATGGAGAAAGTATAGCCTGAAGTATATGCCCGGACCCAACAGGACCGGAGTTTTAGACTCAAGTATTGACAGTGTGGTTCGGGCCAGGCTCGGGTCACTTCTGGGTCAATTTTATACTAACAGCTTGATGCCGTGGTTTGGTTTGGCTTCAGACTCAAACTTTGATATGGTGGGTCGGTTCAAACTCAGACAGTGTTCGGGCTGGGATAATAGTCTGAAGCCTGATTAGAAATGTAGGAGGTACCTTAAAGAATGTATCAAACCCTAATCTTCACACTCCATAGCTGTTTAGAAAGCTGTGAAAGGTGAGACACCCGTTTCTGCCCACAGCTGTGCTTATCTGAAGGCTACCATTAGGATATGAACTTTTTAAATTTATTTATTCTTCAGTTTTTATTACACAATAACTTCTGTAAAGTGACCTTAAGTGTTATGAAAGGCGCTTATAAATAAAATGCATTATTATTAGTATTATTATTATTATTATTATTATGTGAGGGTTTAAATTGGGAAACAATCCATTTCTTTACGAGTCAAAAGCGGATTCAACCAATAAACATGGTTAGATTTTGAGACACTTTTATTCTCTTAAAGTGTTTGCATTGTCCTCCAGATCCCAGAAATCTTATAAACATCGCGAACAAACACTACAGTTCGACTTAAGAGCTAACCAAGCTATCTTATATAAATCCGGTTTAATCTAATGATGATGACAGCAGTTTTGTTGGTGTGAGTGATAATTACGTTTTTAGAGTGACTAAACGAAACTTAACTGAGCTGCGTGAATTAAAACCATGGACTGTAAAGGTGTAAAGCTAGCAGGCGTTAGCTAGCTGACTTGCATAAGCTGCGCTCGTCGCCGAATAAAAAACAAAAAACCGATTAAATTCGAATAATATTCGTCTCACCTCTCGCTGTTGTCGATCAGGACCCCTCCCTGTTGGGAATGGTTGCGGTTGAGTGCCATGTCTCCGCAGTATGAATAGTTTCTGGAGCTTTCTCTGGGTCTGATTACGCTCGGTAGGCTAATGCTAATACTTCCTCACTCGTGACGAACCAAAACAAACCTCAGCGCCCCTTAGAAAAAAAAACACTTCTTACGTCACACCGTTGTCCCTCCTCCGTCTGTCCGCTATTGCAACTTGCAGTAATTATCCGATTGCACGTATCTATTTTTAAACCGCTTTGTATGAGAGGTCTCATGAGTGATCATTTATACTTGGTCTCACACAAACACTAATATAATCTGTCATGTGCAATGGTGAGACGGAATATATCAGTGGGTCTCGTTGTGTGTGTCAGCAATAAAGGACAGTATGACTACACATGAAAGAGGGTATGGCAGTGCTTGTGGAAGAGTATAGTATTGTACATGCGAGACTATGGTGTTTCACACGTGAGACCGTAAGGTATGCATAATCTCCTGTAGGGCTCCTCATGGGTTTGTTTTTTTCCGAATGCTGGTTTATTTTATCTTTATCTTTAGCAGGAAAAGGGCCCCTATACCATATATGACAGAGGAGTTGTTATACAACACAATAGCAAATGTTTCATTTACCCAGTTCTCCATTCTCTTTAATTCCTCCAATTAGGCCGTTTGTTACTGTGCCTTTGAAATTGACACATATAAATGAGATACATGCTTAATTCTCCAATTTTCCCACAGATGCCCCATCATTCACTGACTCTTAAAGCTCCTCACAGAAAGTTATTCACCAAATGGTTACGGTTGGCCTGTTGTCCTAATGAATGTGTTGGAGTCATAACAAAATGAAAAAACAAACACTTCTGTATAAACAGCTGTACTTTTTATATACATATAAAAAACAACTTTTAAACATTTACTAAAACGGCCGCTACACACATCACACCACACACACAATCACACAGCTTATGACAGGGGCATTTCAGTCCTTTTTGTGTGCGAGAGCCGGAACAGACCAGAAGGTTAGAGGTTCCCTGTTCTAAGTGACAGCTCAGGAAAAATCAGACAGACAGTCCTTTTGCCTCACATGTGGTCGAGCAGCCTTCTATCTGTTCCACTTATATAATGTAGCCACTACATTCTGACTCCTGAGGGAAAAAAAACAGATCTTTCTTTACAAACATCCTTTTCTGAAATTGTAATATTTCATAACCTCAAAAAAGTTTCCATTCCACCTTAAATGGCATCAGTCTGGCCTGCATGTTGAGCCATTTAAGGTGGAGCAGAACATTCCAGTAAGAGGCTGGTCAACAAGGTCAACCTCAGTAAGCCTCACTAATTCATGACAGCTCCATCCTGTTTGCAGCCCCATCTAACTCACTCTGTCTCTCTCTCTCTCACACACACACACACACACACACACACACTCTGAACTTTAATTCAGAACCAGAACAGCAGGGGTCAGGAGAGCTGGACTCTGTAGACAGTGGGAGAAATTCAGGACACAGAAGAGGTTTGTGGGTAATGTAGTTCAGTAGGGTCTGAACTTCCTCTGTGCTCGGAGCAGAGCGATGCGCTGTTTGTCCTCCTCAAACTTCTGTCTGAGCTGAGCGATGTCTGTAGAAAACAACAGGTCCATCAGAATCTTCACAACAACCCCAGTTTCCTCTGAGTCCAGAGTGTCTCTGTGTGTGTTAAACTCACGTTCTCTCTGTGTGTCTCTCCGCTGCCAGGTGTAGAAGTTCAGCAGCTCCTTCCTTTTATTCTTCTTGTCCTCTTTCTGAAGTGTCCTCTCATTGGCTGCCTCACTGTGTGGGCGGACTTTCACCCCTTTGCCACCTTTAGTCACTTTAACCCAGCCCTCCTCATCCTCTTGCTGCAACTCCGCCTCCTTCTGCAGACGCTCCACCTCCTAAAGGTAGATCAGGGTTAAACAGGATTATTTCTGTAATCAGTTATACTTGTTCAACAGGAACTCAATCAACTAATCAAACCTGTGAATCACCAATCACAGAACCCATATTGCCCCCTACGCCTCCTGTAGTGTACTGCAGTCTGTCAGAACAATTAAAATAAATATATATAGTAAGAATAGTACTCATTTACTCTGGACCCTGGAACTCCCTGCTACCTGTGGCAGCTTACACACCATACACCAATAGGCACAGGGTGAGGTTCACTCTGAGTTGATAGAAGTTCAGTACTCTGTACCAGTGTGTATCAAATACAAACAGATTACCAGTAAAAAGTCCACATGTCAAAACTGAACTCTACTGAAACAGGAACATGTTCAGGTATAAAATAATGGTAGCAGATGGAGTCAAATGAATATAATAAATAACTTAGGGCTTTGTTATTCGAAGAAAAGTAGAAAACGCGAAGCAATGAATATGCAAATTTTGTTCAAATTCAAATGTATTGGTAGAAAACCATTAAATGGGTAGGATCAATGAAGGAGGGTCTATATAAACCCTAGGTAAGCCAAGCCGAACAGAGCTTTTGACTGCTGCTCCCACTGGATTACAAAGCTGAAACAGCTATCCTGCACTTCTTTGATTCTGATTTTTTAGAAAAAAATGTAGACTTAGGCTCACACTCCAACTCTCCATGACAGGATCAGTGGAGCATTTAACACACTGTACAGTGTAACAAACCCACACACATTCAGGGGAACACATGCATCCACACACATGTCCATTAAAACCCATGCATCCAGTGGAACCCACCTCCTGTTTCCGCTGATCAAACTGGTTCATGAATTCATCCACGGCCTCCTGTAAAGTCTCTGGCTTAACAAATCCCTGTGTGTATTCATGGATCCACTCTACATACACAAACACAGGGTTATATAGTAAAGTCAATCTGTAAAGTCAAACCGGAGGCTGACCCAGCGGAGTGTGTACCAGTGATGTCAGCACAGGTGTGTGTGTGTGTAATGTGTTTGTGTAACGTGTGAGTTACTCACTCTGCAGGCCGGTTTTAACTGGTTTCTCTGTGGTGGAGACGATGAGTGGTTGGTCAGCAGGATGTGCTTTAGCCGCTGCCACACTGGATGCATTTTTAAACACAATATAGCCCACCTTAAAACACTACAAACACACACACACACACACACACACCTCATTACACACATACTCTCAATAGTTTTACAGAGACAGACGGATCAGTGTAAACAAAGCAGCAGCTCATAGCTGACGCCCCTCTGAAGATGCCGAGCTCAGTAAAACTGCTAAGTGCGTGGCCCTGTAGTCTCTCCGCTGAAATGTTTAAGAGGTTCTGAAACAAACTGAACATGAGCAGCCCATCTTTAACTCACTACATGCATGGTGTCACTTCAGGGGGAATATAAAACAATAAAAATGCAAGATATGGGCTCTTTAATGTCAAACTTCACTCAAGGTGTGAGGGGAGAGAACACTGCGAGTGTGTGTGTTAGGAATGAACGCAGGTTTGTGCTTGTGATTAACAGAGTTAGTGAGGGATGCTGAACGCGAGGACTGTCCCCCGTTTGTCCTTGTGTTAGACAGACTATGTTCTGATCTCAGTGGGACGGCGTGTCACATTAGCGCCCTGTAGTGAGCAGCAGTTCCTATTACCTGTTTCTGTGCAGGTGTGAAAAACGTAGACAATTTTAGGTCCTCAGTTTCCTTTGCTCCAGGCTTCTCACTGAGCTCCACGGACTGAATCGGCCCAAACTGGCTGAACAACTCCTTCACCACGCTCTGAACACACACACAGAGCAAACATTAACACCCAGATGGGGAAGGAGAGCAAACTGTGGTCAGTTTAAGTCAACTGTAAACAGTCAAATGAATTATAAAAAAAATGAATTATAAACATCCTTATTTGAACGTCTGCATCTCCTCTAAACCATAACATGCCCCAATTAAAGGCAGGGAAACCCTACTCATGGCTGCATGTGGGTGGGTGGTGTGCAGGGACTGGGATGGAGATCAGGAACAGGACACGGATCAGGCCCATGATAGGAACATGGATCAGGGTCGGGACAGGGATCGGACTGGGGAACAGGATTGAGACAGGGATCAGGATCGGGAATGGGGTGTGGAAAAGGGGGAACATGATGAGCTCCTGGTCTAGTGTACCTGAGAGCAGTACGGAGGGATGTTGAGGACAAAAAGTGTCCTGTCCTGCGGTCTGTCCACGCTCTTCTCTGCTCGAACCCGGTGCTCCTTCACACACAGCTGGTGCTGCCCAGAACTTTTAGCATGGAACTTCAGAGAGAGAACTACAACAAACACACAAACAACACACACGTATTATATACAAACACATACAAAATACATTTACTATATATATGTAATATAAATGTAATACATAAGTGTATGTAGACGTATTATATAGACAGCTTTATTATATATGAACACACAGCCCTGTTCCTCGCACCCCCTGTTCCATTTACAAAACACGGAGGCGCAAGTGCAGGCAGGTACGCCTGGTGTGCAGAGACCCCACCTATGAGCATTAAGTTCGTGCAGTTTGATCTTAGTTTACCTGTAAAACCTCCTGGAATAACACGAGGGCCGCTCTCACGCTCCTCCTCGGACGTCGCCATAGTGTCTGCATGCGCCCTGAACCGGAAGTTGCTGGGAGTTGTAGTTCAAACCGCCTAAGAATATTTGTTTTAAACAACTCGGTAATAAAACTTAGTTGTGTTGATCTGAGTCTAATAATAATAATAATAATAATAATAATAATAATAATAATAATAATAATAATAATAATAATAACAACAATATTATTAATAATAAGATTAAAACCAACACAAACAATAATAACAATCAGCACTATTATTATTATTATTATTATTATTATTTTTATTTTTATTATTATTATTATTATTATTATTATTATTATTATTATTATCATCTCAGACAGCTGCAGTATGCGAATGAGCCTTTCACAGCTCCAGATGAGTCAATAGGTGTTCTGATGTATCAAAATCTTCATGTAACCCAACAAATGTCTAATTATTTTAATATTTAACTATTAAAGGTGGTGGTGAATCAGTGCATGAATGGGCGGGGCTACATTTCTGTAACCAGATAAAGGAAGCATACTGATGTTTTAGTTTTGTGATATCACAAAAACTACATTTTGAAAACTGTTTTTATAGCTTTTGTTCATAAAAGGACTGTATGAACAGTTTAAACTCATTTGTACAGATTTTAAGCCCTTTTTAACTCTAGAAAGTGATGGCTGTGCCCCTCTCTCTCGAAAAAGCATCACAGCCGCAACATGTTGAAATAAACTCATACTAATATGACGTTCATATCATGCGGCTTTGATCCTAATGCTTCTCTGATCTCATCTAACCTAAATATTGGTTGCTCCTTTTTTAGATTCTGTTAAAAAAGAACAACAATTTCCACCTTAATTCCATGGCTAAGATATGAACAAAGTGATTCTACAGTTCAACACAAAGAGAGAGAAAATGTCACAGTGCTAAACAGACGTATGCTGTTTTATTCACCATCAACCGCTAGTTAAGGTTCACATGTCTGAGTGATGATTTGGATGTTGATTTTTAATAGTGGTAAATCTGAACCAAATCACATTTCTATGGGGATCATTTTGCCTCACACCACCATGCATGTATCACCAAACAATGAAGGTATTCCATTTTTAGACCAAGAACATCTTGAAACTGTGGCATGGGAGGTTATTTGATCGATTTATTCTCGGTGAGATTTTAGAAGCAGAAGTCTGGTACCATTCACCTCCGCTGTGAACAGTTTGGACTTGCTGACTTTCAAACCAAATCCATTCTGAACATCTCTGTTCACACCTTTCTTGTTGCTTGTTGCTGGTTCTCTGTAAAGTGGCTGTGTTTCTCCCAGGGTTGAGCTGGGTAGGGTGTGTTAAAGCCTAAGATGTAACTGTTCTGCAACATGCTTCATTCAAACACGCCTCAGGACGTGGAACTGCAGGAATGGAGCAAATAATGACGTCACACAATTCTGTATAAAGCAAAAGATTTACTGCAGAAAAAAAAAAAAAAAAACATTCCAGAAGAGTGGCGCACCCAAACCGCTGGTACACACTCTATGAGCAAAAACACACACGACGCAGAAACTGAGACAACTAACAGAGTCTAAAAAGAGGCTTCATACACAGCCTGTACATCCATCAGCTTACATAACCGCATGTGTTTGTGTGTGTCATTTTCTTAGTGGCTGGACATTAAAATGTTAAAAGAAAAACACCCACTTGCAGCTCTTTGGTGGAGACGCGCTGTCCAAGTGTGTGTGTGTGTGTGTGCACGCACCCCCTCTCACAGCCAAGTGTGAGGGTGTGTTTCAAATCAAAGAGTGTAACTGTGTGTGCATGTGTGTGTATGTGCACATGTGTATGTTAGATTTTGATGCGGAAGGCTGTAGGGTTCGGTGTAGCAGGCTCTGTGGTTGCTGTGCTCTGATTGGACGATTTGAACAGAGCCTTCAGGATGGTCTGTGGGTCGACCTCGGCCTGGGTGGAGCCGGAGCGACTGCGGGACAGAGATGCCGGAAGACCATCCTTCTTACTGCTGCCAGCAGCTGCGCCGCCCGCAGGAGAATCACTCAGCCTCCTAACACACAGAAACACACAGCGTAAATTATTCACATTATTTAATCTCTTTATCTGTGTTTTGAGCCCTCCTTCATATTTTGTTTTGAATTAACTTGTTGGCACACATGGTGATTAAAGACATAAAGTGCCTAGAAAAGTTGTTCCAACTAGTGATGTGTCGTTGGCAAACGAGCCGGCTCCAAGAGCCGATTCTTTGTAGCGAAAGAATATGAAATGCTTTAAAGATAGCGAGTGTAGTGGTACAGGCCAGGTACACAGAGCGACAGAGAGAGGTGGGGGGGGGGGACGGCATTAACTGTGAGTCCATTGGGAAAAAATGAAAAAATGAGTGAAAAACAAAAAAGAAGCAAATAATTACAGAAAGGAGAAATCGCATCAGCCTATCCAAGCTGAGACATCTCATATTTCTCAGTGCCAACCTGCACTAAAGACAAAAGTGTTTTGTTATAAATGTTTATTATATATGTTAAGACTTTTCCCTTTATTAAAGTTATTTGATTTGTTTGCTGTGGTTGTGTTCAATCGTTCAATTAAAGTTTATTAAAATGTTAAATAATAGTAACTGTGTATTTTTTTTTAATGAAAAATAAGGAATTAAACATTCACAATTGAAAAATTGGGCTAAATTAGAAGGCTCCGAGTGATACTACATAAAGAGCCATTTGGGAGCCGTAAGAGCCGGCTCTTTTAAGGGAGCCAAGCCAAAAGAGCCGAATCTTTGAAAAGAGCCGAACTTCCCATCATTAGTTCCAACCACTTAGCAAATCAGCACCACTAGTACACTGATCACTGGACTGATCATCACTGGTTCAGGCTTTAAGTTAGATGTGATTTGTTCTGCTTGAATGATTCTTTGAAACCTGGAGAACTGTTCAAGTATGCATTGAACATACTTTAATCTTTGGAAAAGTGACTCAAGACTTTCACACAGTATGGTACATACTGATAAAGTTAACTGAATCGTGGTTATCTCGTTGATGGAATTAGCATGCAAAGGGACTCACAGCAGGATGGGCTGGTCAGATGTGATCACACTACCCTGGATGTGCAGGTTACACTTCATCGGCTGACCTGCAGACACACACACACACGGACACACGTACAGATCACTGCAGGACGAGCTACCCTATCATGTCAATGACTAAACACAGCTGAACGAATACAGAGTGATCACCCTTACACTCAAGCACAAACTATCAGGACATCACCATTACCCTGTAATACATGTGTCCTAACAACCTATTAACATTATGATTACAGAAAGAGAGAGAGAGAAAGAGAGATTCCTACCATCCAGACAGCGGTTGTTGTACTTCCTGTAGGCACTGATCGCATCATCTTTCCGCACAAACACCACTTCAGCCACACCCACTTTCACCAGCCTTGCCCGCTTCAGGGCACCGCACACACAGAACAGCTCCTGCTCACAGACAAACAGAGGAGAGTTATAAATCCATAGGCAGTGCTGTAGTCAGCCTTATGACAGGAGAGCTGATCTGACTTCTGCTCCCCACGGTAACGTCAGAATCACCCAGGGAACCCAAAGCTGACACCAGATCAACAAGCTTTAACTCCATCTTCTTTGTAAACCGCAGCAATGTGCGACTGGAACAGCAGACGTTTGATGATTTTCAGTGTGATCTATCATTTTAAACCTTTAAACCCTAAGAGGATCCTCCACTGGCTTTACACAGCACACAGGAGTGCTACGCAGTGGCTGGGTGTGGGTGTGTGACCGTATGTTCCTTATTCCATGTGTTTCCCTGAACTTAGTTCAACAAATGCTCCTATTCTGATGTTCAACCTGCAGAAAACAGTAAGCAGAACTTAACCTTTTTACACAAAAGGGTCTGTTTTCATAAACCAACTCAGGAGCGCCGATCTAGTCACTTTCTGTGACCTCATAAATACGCAGGAATCTGATTCCAAATGAGTCCTGCGTTGGGTACAGCAGTCCTGGTGTCATCTGATTTGGAGCAATCGGTTCTTTTCATTTTTACAACTCTAAATAAGTCGTACTGTGTCCTAAACCACACCCACAAGTCTTTTCCATGTGGTTTGAATTTTTGTGTTTGTGTTTACAGTAAAGAAAAAAAAACTTCAAGCATTAGCAGCAATAGGTGTGTGTGTGTTTGAGAGAGAGTATGTGTGTGTAACACTCACCACAATGTCCTCCTCTGTGACTCGCGGGTGCAGATTGTTCACTGTGATTTTGGTTCCTTCCAACGGACTAAACACCGGCTGCACACACACATTGACACACACATGTTCAGTGGAGCTGTACAGTGGGAATTCAAAGATCCATCAGAATGATCTGGAACACTCAGGGTAAGCACATCTCACCTGTGGAGGTGCAGGCTGAGTGCTGCTGTTTCCGACGGCCTGTTGCCCAGTAACCATCGTCCTTGAGATGGGCTGCAGGGCCTGTGCTGGGGGGCGGGCGCTGGGCCGAGTGGGTGCCACAGCAACAGGGGCGGGAGGGGGTGGGGCTGTGTAAGTGTCATTTTTCACCACCTTTGTGATGGGAGTGGACATGGAGAATGAGCCACCTGCTCCTGTCTACAGAGAGAGAGAAAGGAGGAGAGTGAGAGAAACAGTGTGTGAGAGAGACAGAGGAAACAGAAGAGGGAGCGAGGGAGAGAGAGAAAGACATAGGGAGTAGGGAGGGGAGAGAGAACAAGAGAAGGGAAGAGAGAAATTTATGTGAAAAAGTGAAAGTGAAACTAAAGATGTAATGTAATTAGGCTGAAACGCTTTTTGCTAAGTGACGTGGGAGAGGTGGATACACACAGGTTTGTCTGTGCCAGGTTACTGACCGTGCTAATTTTCATCTGCTTATTAGGAACATCAGTAGCAGTATCATCATCATCATCAGTGGAGAGAGCCTACACAAAAAAACAGACACACACAAGCATATATTTGTGTCAGTGGAGGCATCCAGCTGTGGACACACCCTCTACCTGCGTGTGTTTACAGGTGACCCCATTGAAGTGTGTGACCATCACCTGAGCTGGCCTGACAGGAACGTTAATACGGATTCCACTGGTCATTCCCACAGGCCTCTGCTGCTGAGAGAGAGAGAGAGAGAGAAAGAGAGAGACAGAGATAGAGAGAGAGATACAGAGACTGCATTTCTGCGCTGTATTTCAAAAGGACAATGCCTTGAGTCAGATTTATAAAAAAGTTCTACCTGGATAGTCTTGGTGATCTTTAGTGGTGTTGCTGGTCCCTGATTGGGTGATGAAATACTCCTCTTCAGGCTCAACCTATCTCGTGCATCAACCACTTTTGTGAGGCCTCCCCCGGGCTGGATGGCCACGCCCATTCTGGAGTTGAGTCCCTGATTGGCGGGGAAAGCCCTGGCAGTAGCGCTGAGCAGGGTGCTGTTCTGGATGTGAATGTGAGGTATGGGGGTGTGGCTGCTGGCAGCAGGGGCGTCCGGCTGCTGCTTACGAGAGTTTATGGTCTGTCTGGCATCCTGCACTGAGCTCATCGCACCCCCTCTTCCCCGAATTCGGAAACGCGCATCCTTCTGACCCAAACGCTCCCTTGCATCCTTCACCTGAAACCCTGAGAGGAAGAGGAGGAGGAGGCGGGGGTGGTGAGGAACCAGAAAGAAATGCAGCACCTTGGGTATAGCAGGTTTTCCTCCACAGTAGCACGTTTGAAACAGAACAATTAAACACACCTGCCTCCCTACACACTCTTTCATACACTTCACATGATCTACATTTCATAAACCTTCCAAGCAAACAGCTTTGCCTCTCCTTGTTTCTTCATAATGTGCTTTGAATAATCCTGTTGGTGCCTTAAGTAAGATGTGCTTTGTTCTGCTTGAACGATTCATGTCGGTCACTTTGTGGCTAAACAAACAAAAAACATTCCTCTGAAACTGGTGAGGTTCAGTGACTGGACTGAAAATGAGTATTTGAAAGACTTGTTTACATTAAAAATACAGGAGAAAATACAAAAATATGGATCTTTGGAAGCAAAATATGAAGAAATGAAGAAAGGCTCAAGACCTTTGCACAGTACTATGCATCTCTTGTTGCAGAGTATTCCTGGAGTCACCTTGTTTCACCTGGTAATCATTAAGGCCTTTTCACACTAGAAACCGGGTGTTCCCGACAGTTTAGGTTTTGAATGTTGGGGGTTTTGTGTTGCTCACACTCATTTACATTCAGACAATCTGAACGCTGGTCTGCATATTTACCTCCACTCCCCCCTAGTCTCTGTCTGATGTCACTGGTACCAATCTTCTGTCGGGCGTCGAATGTCCGGCCCACCATTCCTGCTCCTCTACCCAGCAGCCCTGTCCCCCTGCCCACTGTCCCGCCTCCTCTCACAAATAACGGCCTGCTGGAGAAAAAAAAAACAGTATTTTACACTCACATGTACGCACACACTCCCACACTCCCCAGGAACCCTTACCACACACCCCTTCAGAGCTGCATGGAGAGTGGATCCAAAAAACACATTGAACGGAAGTGATGTTAAAATGTACATTTTGACCATTTCTTTTACTACTTCCACACAACATTAAGACATGTGTTAAAGTATGTAGAAAAACAACTAAGGGGGGCGTAACTGGTATATGTGGGGCCCAGTGCTTTTTTTATACTGATTTGTCAGGCTTCCCAGCTCACCCCACCCAAACCAGTATCATCTGACATCAAGATAAAACACATCCTACATGCTCACTGGACCACATCAAATCTGCACAAACAGTCCAGTCCAGAGCGGAGAGCAGGACTCACAGATCAACTCAGTACCAGCTCAGCAGATATTATACACTACCGGTCAAAAGTTTTAGAACACCCCAATGTTTCAAGCTTTATTTAATTGAATTTCAAATAGTTCAAGTCAAATGAATAGCATTAAATTGTACGGCACGGTGGCGCAGCGGTTAGCGCTGTTGCCTCACAGCGAGAAGGTCCTGGGTTTGAGTCCCGGGTTGGGCGCAGGGACTTTCTGTGTGGAGTTTGCATGTTCTCCCC
>JBBIGB010133850.1:0-15617 GCA_037577075.1 Alestopetersius hilgendorfi
CATTCACCAAGTGAAGCAGGGGGCAGCCAGGAACACGGCGCCCGGGGAGCAGTGCGTGGGGACGGTACCTTGCTCAGAGTACTTCAGCAGTGCCTAGTGGTCTTGGGAATCAAACCTGGATTTTCTGATCACAGGGCAAATGCCTTAACCACTAGGCCCTGGTGCCTGGTTAACCAGTGTTAGCCATGTAACATTAGATTCAGAGTACGGACGTGTGGTTGTGGTTTAATGTTTTGTTCTTCTCTTTAGTCCCATTTACAGTTTGATTCTACCTGAGTGGTGCAAGATAACATAACACTACTGTGGTTTAAATATGTGTGTATGTAATTAGCATAATAGTATTTGTGTTGCTGTTTTTGACAAACTAGGTTAAAAAAAACTTATGGGAACCTTTTTAATATCATCTGTGTCCCAGAGTGTCATAGACAAAAGGTAAGGGTCTGAATGTATTTTTGCTGAGGCTGTATACTGTATTTGTTTGTAGTTGTATTAATTCTAAAATACATATTGTTTTACTGATAAACACAGTTTTGAACTACTTTCATGTCTGATGAAACATTTTATGAGAATTTTAATGCTATGCCCTTGTGCCAAGTGAACATCTATTATAAGTTTCCAAAATAGGCCTACAAGCAAAGTTTACTTATTACCAAGCAGCAATGTATTTATGATCAGTGGTGATGAACAAAACTTTAAATAGATTTACACTGGAACACTATTTTATGATGTGCATAGAAAAAATATTATGCAGAATAACTTGGTAGTGACATGCTGACTACTAGCACAAAACACTAAAACATAACGGAACACTACGTTTAATATATTTTCTATACATTTTAGACATTTGCTTCTTTTTTCCAAAGATCCATTAGGCATGTTTAAATTTAAATTTAACGGTTAAAACTTACAAAAATCTAAAAGCTTTTATTTATATTTTGGAATCCTGTTGTCTTTTGAAGGTTAAATTCTATGCTTTCTCCTTTCTATGGAAGCTAGAGGAGTGAATCTTAGACCAGCTTAAATATATGCTAATGTAATAATATATGGTAATTTAAGCATGTGGTTAAACATACCTTCTGTGAAATCTTCACCCTCACCTCTGGCAGCTTAACTTGTGAGCTCTGTTCTACCACTCGTTTATTATGCCTCATCGCAGACGTGTTACATTTTTTTAATGCAATAATTTTAAGGAAATGTAACCCTCGTGTTATGTTCAAATTTAGTAACATCCTTTATACTTGGGGTCAATTTGACATCAGCAATTTAAACCTCCAGAAAAGCATTGAAATGTGTCAGGTTCTTTATGTTTTGTTGTTAGCTGCTTTAAATAAATCATACATGTAATAATGCCTCCATGGTGCAAGAAATATCAAAGTTTCCAAGGAAAATATGTTTCTCCACCTGTGGGAGTGGTTCTCTCACTCCCACAGGTATGATTATGTATTAAAGGTTATTAACTATGTATTAGAGTGCCCTCAATATAACCCAAAACCCATGTATAAATGGACAAAAACATGTGTATAAATGTTAATATTATATACAGCTAAACACATTATACAGCCTGGGGCCAAATTCAGCCCAAAGAATACTGATGCATACAAATGCATACACTGATGTAGACACTGAAACCACATCATAATGTTAATTTTGTGTTTACTCAGTTTCACTACTTTTATAACACGTACATAATTACTGAATACCACAAGTATTTATGAATTGCTCATATCAGTATTCATTAAATAATGCATAACTTACAAAGAAAATAATACTGTATCTTCATTGGGGCCTTTAAACTAACTAAAGTTATAATAGGTCTATGGGCTATACAAAACATGTTCATGAAGTTCTTTGCACAAAGTCACTCTCAAATAAAGAGATATAATCAGTTTCAATCTTCACAGTTTTGGTTGATTTTAAAACGAGCCGTTTCAGGGCTCTGTCCCTTTCACACAAATAAGCCGTTGATGGTCACGCCCCACCCATCCCATGCTCCACCCATCCCTTACGCTGCTCATTTGACATGTGCTAAACAAAACGAAACAAACAAGTTAGTTCAAACAGAAAAGTCATTATTTGAAAGTGCTTACATCTTACTTAAATATAGTACTTAAATATAAAGTTTGGTGCTTCAAAACAACTTAAAAAAAATATTTTCTTGCAAACAATTTTCACATATTTGTTCAAAAAAAATAAAAAAGCATGAGAAATGTGTTTTTTAAAGTGTTTTTGTTTTAATGCACATTAAATCATTATTTTGTAAGTGTCCAAGAAGTAATGTCAACTGTGTTACTGCTGTCAACCATGTTAGTTTGCCAGTCAACTGTGTTACATGTGTTATTTTTGTCATAAATGTTTAAAATATTCTAATAAACTGTAACAAACAAGACTGTCTCTCTCTCTCTCTCTCTCTGGATAAATACATTGAATAAAGATGGTAAATATTTCTAAATTCAGGGTTAGGTGGACTGATGTGGAAAAAATGTTAGTATCCCACAGAATCAACACTATAAAGCTCAAAATTCATATCATCCAATTATTTAAAACACACAACCTCAAAACCCTTGATGAGTGGACTAAAAAGCTTTTAAAAAATTGTGTTATCAAATCTGTAGTACCTAATGCATGTTTTCTCTGACCAAAAATTTGTCCGTAACACAGTTGACAAAATATGTCCAATAATTATTTTCACAAATATATTTAAATATTCATTAGAGATTAAGCTAGGCAAATTATGATTTTAACACATTAAAGGTGTATACTCTGCAGCCATTGAGATAATTTTTAAAAAAAGAATACAGATTTTTTCTGGTTTTGGATATGCTGAAATGTACCCCTAATTATGGAATGACTCACAAAATGCACATTTTACGCCGTGATCGGTGTATTTTCACGGCCAACTTCTTTGCCTTAACTAATAGCGGAGGTTGTTTAATTGTGTTTTGAGTGAGTAGTGGCCAGCTGGGCGGAGTGAGTTTTTGCCACTGCAGTGGTCAGGTACATCTCAATTCAGCACATAAAACACAAGCATATATGTGATCCAGTATTTCATAATGTGTTGCTGTTTGAACATAAGTTCAAAACCACAAACAAAAATAATTATTCTTGAGCTTTTAAAATTAAAAAAAGCAACAGTGGGTGGGGTCTCAACAGATGAGGGGTGGTTCTATGCAAACTCCATTTAATTTGGCCTGGTGGGACAATATGTGTTGAATATATGTAGAAAGCAGGATAATATGTGATATGTAGTGTTATTTTCTAGATCTCCGGCGGTTAGTAATGTAAAGGAAATGGCAAGGTCTGTCACTGCAGAAGGAATATGTCTGGCACCATCTGTCACATTCTATTGAGAATATCAACAAACATCTAACATTCACTGGTACAAATAGACTTGATTCATGGTAGATTTTTTCTTTCAACTATTGTCCTTTAACTGAAGGTTGATAGTTTATGTTTAGAATTAAATATCATACAGACAATAAACAATACAACACATTTTTTTTACTAGGGTGCCAATATTTGATTAACATTTTGAATAAAATTCATTTTTAGTGTAGTTTGAGTGAAAGATCAGTCAGACAGTAAAGCCAATAAAAGATAGTTTTACTGCCTGCTTTGTTTACTAGAGTGTCAATATTTGTAGAGGGCAGACAGCTGGAAGAATGTAAGTTTCTTTCCCCAGATGAATTAATTGTACTTCTACCTCTGCTTTTTTGTTGCTGAAATGAAAACAGCTTTGGTCTGGTTGCCATTAGCCAGTACAAAAGTAGAGAAGACTATAACATGGCCTGTGGCAGTGTACAGTGTGTCATGTAGGGCAGGTATTGTGTAATGTGTTGCACAGTCCACCTACACAGCACCTCCACCAGCTACAGCAACCTTTCTGCCTTTTGTCTTGAAAGAGCCACTTTGCTCACTATTCTTGGACACTTGGGGCTGAAGGGAGAGCTGTCTTTCACAACATATCTCTGAGTATCTCTCTTTTCTGGACCTTCCAGTCTCCCTGCTGCCTCCCTGGAGTAATCAGATTTCATAGCACTTCATTTGGAGAGGATTTGAAGACACACTTTTCCTAAAAAAAGAAAGAAAAAGAGAGCCTAGTGGAAAAAATATTCCTTTTTCATTTTTTAGTTATTATATTTATTATTTGTAGCTGATATACTCTCACAGCTCTCATCATGCAGATTATTTAAAAGCAATTACATGGTTAAGAGGTATTGGCATTAAAGTGAAAGTTAATAGGGCAGTGCGTGAAAATGTTTTTCACAAGCCTAGCCGTTTGGGTTTTCTGTTCGTTTGCTGTGTTCTTGTGTTCTATGTTCTGTGTCATTGAATTAAACCATTAACCTGTATTGCCTTAGTGTCCTCCCCTTCCCTTACGTATCACTCACCATGACACACCATGTGTAATGCATGTTTCACTAGTTCAGATTGTGAAATGAGATTACATTTAGGATGGTTTCAATAGAGCTTTATATAAAAGAAAAATATATAAATTATGCTTTTTACTCACATACCAAGACAGGCCAACTTTGCAATACAACTCACATGCAGTTATATATGGTATAAAACAATGAGGATAAACACAATAATAAAGACACAGAGGAACAATGAGTATAAACATACAGGCACATAATTAACTAGAGACAAGAACATTCACCTGCATCTTGTAGTAAATATAAATAATGTCATAATGGCAGCTTTTCTGTCTTTTTAAACGGCACTGAGCTCCAGTTGGACAAGCAATTCAATACATCTGATTCAGTTCATCATGCCCAAGGAAAATGGAGCCTCGGATTCAATATGTGCTTCAGTCAAATTATGCATTTGGCCTATTGTACAAAGTTAAAAAGAAATAAAGGCAGCTGTTTGTGGTAGGCTGCAAAAATTGTAATTCACTTGAACATTGCTTTGATGTTCTTTATGCTTTGTTTGACAAGTATTATGTATGACGCCTTACATTTTTGATGACGAGCAATTTATGGCACTGAGTTGTTTGCTCACTTATATGCTTTATTACTCCCTCCTGTTAAGCAGGTTGAAAATTCTCGACATGGCGCACCATTAACAGTCAACTAGCTCTGTATCAGTGAGTCAGTTGATAACTTGACCCAGTACAAGAACTTTCTTGTGTTGGGAAACTCGTAATTTCACCCCTGTAGTAAGACTTTATTACTATAATATGAATCTATGTGCTCTCATGGATTAATGCTTTGGAGTCATTTTCACTGGATTGTACTTTAATTACATCAGCATAAACCACTTAAATATTTGCATTTGGTTTTGCCAGTGATGCAACATACATCAGCGCACATAGGGTTTGTCAGTTCATGTTTGGCATTTGGTTTTAGCTACTATTTTTACTCTCTGTGCAGCGTTGGAGATGTTGGAGCTGAATTTGACCACAGCCTTTCAGGCAGTATGTGTGAACTTGGCTGTATGTGTGAACTTGGTGTCAAATTGTCCCAGCTTTACTACTCATAGCCTTTTGAGATTTCTAACAAGATGTCTGCTGCTGGAGCTTTGTTTCTTTCTTGTCTCTTCACCTTCAATTTCTTATACAGCTCAGTGCACTGACTTTCAAGAATTTGATCTTTGAATTGCATGTTGGCTATGTCATACATTTTTACATATTACAAACAAATTCTTAAAGAATAAACAAAACGTTAAATGATACAGATTTTATTGCAGCTTAGTAAAAAGACTATGTGTAAGTGAAACATGATTTTTAGTTAAGGAGATAATTCTATTTTCTAACCGGACATAGGATGTTTCTCACATTATAGTACAGTGTATTTGAAAGTTTGGACTTTTTTTTTTAACCCCACCCCTCAGTATTTTACATTATATATATACACAGTAATCCCCCGCTTTTCATGGGTTACGCGTAGTTGTCATGCTGGCTAAGAGGAAAGACACAACAGCAGGCAGTATACAGTTTCTCAAGAGGGTTTTCTTTATTTAATCTGTCAAGGTTCAGGCTCACAAACACAAAACACAGCTGAAATAGGCGGAGTGTCCCTTTTCCTCGTAGGACCTTCACTCTGCGACATTCCTACATTTCACACTAACCCTCGGATTGTCCGGAGTACCTTCACTCCAAAGAGACCTGGATAGTTCACACCAAAACTCTGAGAGCCTCTCAACTACACTCTTGTTGTGAGCACTGCATAGGAAGCCCCACTCTGTGTGAGACTGCAGCACGCCTCGTCACTACAATTAGAGACAGGTGGACATGTCTTTAGGTACCTAGCAACCCATCGCCTGCTAAACTGTAGCTCCTCTACCCCTCGGGCTGCATCAGCACCTAAAGACCACATTCTCCTCACACACACAAACTGTCCAGAGCTAGTGTCTCCTAAAACTCTGGGGACTGGCTTCTTAATGGACGAGGCTGAGGTTTACCTAGTCTGATGGCTGAAGGTCTGGAATTCATAGCAGTTTTCTTTGGCCAAGGCCCACCCATAAGGCCGTTTGACCGACATGTCAAACAACCAATCACAGTTCGTTACATTCAGCGTCACGTTTCGGGGCGTGGAAATGTCCCCACAACAACAGACCAACATGCAACAAGTCAGTCAGCATAGAAAATCAAAGAAGGAGAAGAAAACAAGCAGTAAGTCACTGATCTGTTCATGCATTACCACATCTGATCAAAACACCGAGTAAATCAGTAGGATCATACGTCTGCGATCACACGTCTGCGCTTTGTTTCCCGGCGGACTGAAAATAAGCGCAACACTCGCGTCCCCCGGAAATCCGACATTCCTGAAGTGTTCCCAGTTAAGTGTGCCATATGCATCAGACGTTTAGCCAACGTTCCGTGGGTGTGACGTCTGAGGCTGAGACCAAGGTTTATCAGACGTCACAGTAGTCGGTTAGTTGGTTAAAAAAAAAAAAAAACTAAACAAAAGATTTTTATAGTTTAAAACCTAAACATGCCCCCAATTTTGCACCCAGAAAACCTTAATTATATTTTGTCCTAATGCATTACTCTCAAAGACAATTTAATGGTAACCCCGTATTTAAATTCCCTGCTTAGATATGCAACTCGAAAGGTTGTGGGACAAAAGTATTGGGACACTGCGGCGAGGTGAACAGTTTTCAGAGAATAAAACTATTCGGGTTAAAAGTACAAATGAGGACTCGGAAAGGTCTCTTGGAGATCTATAAATATATATAAAATCTGGGAAAGGTGACAACCCAAGTCCTCACAAGTCACCTCCTGACGCATACTTGAGAAAACCCACAAACTGAAGACACTTGTATGTTGATAAAAGCAAACTTTGTATAAATCAAATGAAAATGAATAATCTAATGTAAAATAGTTACTTAATAGTTACTACTTATTTATGGAACATATGAATGCTGAGGATGGAGCTGCAGGGAAGCGGGGAGGAAGAAAGCCTTGTGGGAGGTTTATGGATGTGGTGAGTATGGACATGCAGGCAGTTGGTGTGAGAGAGGAAGATGCAGAAGATAGAAGGAAACGGGAGCAGCTGAAAGTAGAAGAAGAGACTGCACACAGGTATGGGCAGTGTTTGTTGTAGTTTAATTGTAACTGTTTATTAAACTTAAAATTCCAATAGGCTGTGCCATACCTTAATTAGATACACTGTTGATCTTCAAGTGGAATCAGAATCTTATATCAGGAATAAATTAACAAGCAAGCCATTAGGCCACATCTTGGTCTACTATGCCATCTAGTGTTGATATAAAAATGATAAAAACATATGTTGCACTGCAACCCAGACACTGGGATACACTTGATTTACAATGCACACATTACTGCGAACAAAATCTTTTTTAATAACTTAAAAATTAGCAGTTGTTTGACACAGATATTCTGTGAAAATGTCACGTTGATTGAATCAGTGGGTATGGTGAAAAATAATTTGAACAAAAAATGTTCCTCTATTTGAAAATTACTTTTGATGAAGTATATATATATTTATACCTTTTAGAGACAAATGCTTCAGATGTATGGTTCCTATCAAATTATTCGAATGGCTTTTATTGTAAATATTTAGAAATTTACACCAGTCTTAGTAATACAGTCTTACTAGAAGAAGATGATGGGCCTGAATCTGAGGCTTGTTGCTCTTCCCCAAATAAAACTGATTCCACACTTGTGTCTGTTTCCTACTAGCAGATAGGATCCACTACCATATTTACATTTCTGTAGCATTACCACTATTGGAAAAAAACTATTTAGTCTTACATCACCAACATCAGGATCACTGAAGCTGATTTTGTTATTTAAAAAATAAATAAAAAACAAAAGAACATTTTAGGAAAAGTTTATTTAAGGCACTACTTATCACTGAACCAATGTGAGGCTGATAAAGATGAGGTAGAAGAGTAGCAGAGACCCACATTTGGCTGCAGAGTTTTCTTGAAGTTTTTAGTGAGCCACACATTTTCCCAGCAAAATATGTTATTGCTTTGTAAAATACATGTGTAATATCTGCAGATAAAAAAAACTTTCTAATACCCACTGTTACCAAACATTTGACTAATTTTCTTTAACATATGATACAAAATATTGGTATGTTACATTGGCCTTTATGATGAAAACAAAATGACTCTTTAGTCCAAAATTTCAGGTAGCTATCAAGTAAGCACAGTAGACAATGTGCCTTCAAGATGTAATATCCTGTGTTTGCACTACCATTCAAAAGTTTGGAATCATTTGCTTCGTAAATAATATGAAATCATTTTAATTGCATATAAATATGCAGCATGAAACCAATATGTCATTCCAGAATAATCCAAATAATTTGAAACAAAAAATCATTGCATGAAGCAAAGCCAAATAGTAAACAAATTAAAAAACAAAGAATGATGAATCAGTTGTGGCTATAGTTATAATGGTATTATATAATGGCACATCTTATTTGTAGAACAGTCTCAAGGATTATGACTATATATAAATGAGTCCATATGGGGCTCTTAATTATTGAAAATGAATGATTCCAAACTTTGTAACAGTAGTGTAGCTTTTGTGTTTCATGTCATATGAAGTTCTGATAATCACCAAGCAATAAAATAAGCAAAAATTAACTGCTGACTCCAAGTCTTTACATTTACATTTGCTTCATACAGCAGGTCTGCAATTATGCACCAGCACCTGTCAACTCTGGGAAATGTTTGTTTCCATATGTTTTAAAATTACAATATAATGTCCTGATGTCATCCAGAGATTTCAGAGTAATACTATCATCCCATAGCACAGAGCTCCAAGACAAAACTGTGATTCTGGGTTGGTGTTCTGTCTGCCAAGAGTGAGATGTACAATATGTCCAAAAATATCCAGACAATCCTTCTAATTTGTAATTATTTGTACCTATTGCTTACATAGGTGTGTACACACATAAATATAATCTCTTTAGAAAAGAACTAACAACATGTACAGGCCTAAGATCTCCATGCACAGTGGCAGTAATAAGCCAGAATGATGTGTACCTCTTTACTAGTGGACTACAGAATGGTCTAATTACATTCTTCGCAGCTATGAAGCAGAATATTGAAGTGCTGCTGCAAACAATGCGAACAACACACAACTGCTAACATGCTAATATTAAAAGGTAAGTATCATGAAAGAAAATTATTTGCTTGTTTTCAAAATGTAACATTCACTTCTCAGTCCATACAGTCCACATTTGGAAATTAAGCCCATGTTGAATTCACCAGTACATTAACATATATCCAGTTATTTAAGTTAGCCCTGGCATTCACAAAATAATTAGATGGAGTGTTTCAGCTTGGACTACTTTTTGAATAAGGCACAATACACTGCAGCTGATAAAAGCAGAGGTTTTAAGACACAATAACAAAACAGCATATGCATTTTTCTTTTCTGTCTGGAAAAAAACTACACAAAACAGAATATGCAATTTAAAGGGGTAAAGGGAGATTGTAAAATTGTCATAAAAACTGGCCCAACGTTAGAACATAAACAGTTGATCTCAGGAATTAAAAGAAACAGATAGGACATAGGCCCTTTAAATGACAATCTGTCTACCCATCTGTGTTGACATAATAAATTTCATGTACTGACAGGATTATTCTCTCTTTCCCATGCTTATTTATAAATGGTTTAATAGAGTTAGCCTTCAAACAATTGACCAATGTTATTAAATTAAAATGTCTTTTGCTGTTGATATTAAAATGCTGGTAGGTACTGTTGTTAGTCTGGGGAACACAGTGTAAAATATATGTATACAGGACTGTGCAAGTCTTGAGCAATCCCTCATTTCTTCATATTTTGATTTAAATCACCCTATTGGTTCAATTTTATGTGTGTCAAACTGTCTCGTCTTTGGGGAATTGAGTCGCTTAAATTAAAGAAATGGGAACAACTGTTTTACTGTGACAGGCTGCAAAGCGCCTAATGATACAATGTGCCAAGATGAAGGTGTTCCAATCACTCAGCATTTGGTACCACAAGTATACTGATCACTGCCTCATCTGAAATCATCTGAATCATCTGTTTCTTTACTGGGCCAGGCCTTAGATGTGCTATGTTAAGCTTGCATAGGTCACTGTGTGGCTTAGCAAACAAAACATTTTCCAGTCAGGTATATAGGACTGAAAATGAGAGCCTTTGAATGTCCTTCAGGAAGCCTGGTGAACTTTTCCTCAAGACTACATAAAAATACAAAATAAAAATACAACAAAATACAGCTGAATGTGGTCTTAATATCTTGCTGGGCCTTTAACTTTTCTTCACAGGTCTCAGACTAAAAGAGAGTTTGTAGGGCTGCTCAGTTTACACTGAAAGAGGAGGGTTTGGGTGAAATGTCCTGGCTATTTACTGTGTACAAGTATGTTGCGTGCCAGTAACAGCAGGATGAACCTAAATAAAAAGATGGGGATTCCCTGGGGCTATTAGTTTGTAGACTGTTTTGTATAATATGGCAACTACACTATTTTAGTCAAAAGCAGCTTATGCTTAATTGAAGAAAGTGTAAATTATTTATCTACTTGGTCATGTCACTAATGACTGGCTATGTCACTCATGACTAATAGATTATTTGGCTTTCCTGGAAGAGAGGCCATAAAGAGATGTGGACGAGGGACGTTGGATGAGCAGGTGTCTGGATATATCTTCTGGACATATTGTGTCAATTTCCAAAACCCAGGTTAAGACTTTAACTAGCTTAAGAGTTCATTTTCAACATTGAAAAACATTGTAGTTTAGTCAAGAGATTAGGCTTAAACCGTATCCAGGAAACTGGAAATAGTGCATTTTTAGCTGTCTGCCTCGTTTTATGGCACTTAATTTTCTTGCTGTAGTAATCACTTGCTGATATCAACCAAGCAAACTCTAACAAACCTGGCTCATGTAATTGTGCAAGGCAAGCAAGGTTTGCAGTTTTTCATTCAAATAAGTGCTAAAATATGGTGATCCTCATGACAGCAGGAGTCTATAGAGCATAAAGGCTGTAAGTGCAGTGAATGCGCTGGGCAGCAGGACGGCACTGTCGTTCCCTGTCATCTGGAGCCCAGGCGAGGCGCAAGTAGGTTGTATTGTTGCACCCAGGTTAGAACTGCTGGAGCTTTTCCGAAGCTGAAAATTGAGTGTTAAAGCACTGAATGTGTCTGGACCATATGGCACTGAGACAGTCTCTGTGAGTGGCTCATGTGCTGGGTGTGTCACCTGCAAGAAAAAAAAATTAAAACAGGTACGGACACGATGATTTCATCATGAAAATCAGTTATTTTACAATGAGAAGCAATTTAAAAAAGCTCAAATTGGGATGAAATTATTGCTAAATAGTGATACATTCATTAATTCATTCATACAGCAGCATTTATTAAATCTTGTGCCAGAAGGATCTGACTTGTACACAGTAAACACAAAAATACGTCAAATAAAAAGGAAAAGAAAAATAATAGTATAAAAATAAAAATAATAATTTTACTAGTGTGTTCCTCATCATCAACTAATTGAGTGTTTAATGAAAAATGCACTATTTCGGTGCATTCAAAATTATGATTTTGTGTAAACAGTAATCCAACATTAAGCAATTAAGAATACTATTTTTTCCCATATAGTCAGGTTACAGTGTTACAGTAACCATCAGAGCTACTCATAACTGCATCTGTGAATGAGGCAAACCATGGATTAGTGAATGCTCACACTTACCAAATGAAGAGAAAATAATTCATTTTCAGTAATTACTGATAAACTAATGCGTGATCTCAGGCCTTAATGTTTACTTAAATACTGATAGACATTATAGTTAAGTGTCATAGTGTATCAGTAGCCAGACAAGCAAGTCTGTTAGAGATTATATAATAGTTCTGAAGGAAATGTGTTATGATTTAAACATACATGCTGACTATTACTTTCCAGTATTTTCAGCATTGTGAATGAATTTCAAAACAAGGTGATTCATGTAGATAAATATTAGTCAAACACTGAGCATGAAAATAAACCTTCATGAGGCAGTTAGTTTTCAACTGTTAAAGCCTTCTGCTCCCTGTACTGAACTGGATTACAGCACCAGACACACAGGGCACGATTTACTGTGTTATAAACAAATACTCTACTGCTGGAAGAGTCAGTTTGTTTGCCCCTGGGCTGAGCGTAGTAGCACTTTCAATAAGGGAATTTTCATTATGGCCGGCCAGCCTTTGAAAGACAGTCTGGCACAAACAATGAAGTCATTTCTTGATTCTTAAAGTCTCTTTGAGCCTTTACCTCACCCACAGCCAGGATTATTCAATCAGAACATAATTCATCCGGTTTGCCAAGTATGACCCTTTTGTCTAGTCTGTGTGTGTGGGTTTTAGCCTAAGGGAAAAGTCTCTTTTAGTTTATAAACTGAATCTAGGTGGCACCAATTTTTACTTTAAACTCATTTAAAATAGAAGGATGGAGTTGGACTGAGACCTAACTCCATCCATGGCCCAACAAGATGGCTTTACTCATGCCATATGTTTTGTAACCCTTATATTCAGTGAGAATTGAGAAAAACACAATATTGTTTGTAGGGATATCTTTTGGCTGATTCTTCTGAAACCATTTACTGCTGTTATGAATGAGCCTACAAGATTTTATTAGGACTGGCAATTCACAAACATATCTACTGACAACTGAATTCTGAATCCATTTTGGCGAGGGAGACAAATGTAAATATCAACAAATAATTGTGAGCATGCCAAATTTGAGCTTCAACAGTTATTAAATTTGAACCTTTATGAAACAAGATATTGAGTAATGAAGAGCTAGATTTTTGCACTGTTTCACTAGGTGGCGCCACTCCACAAATGAATTACATAAAGCTGTGGTCATGTGTTCACCTCATTTTTGGTGAAATAGTTGCCAAGTAGTTGCCCGCAAAGTACATTGTGCCTAATCCACTTAAGGGGATACTGATGTGAAGAAACCACCCAGAGACACAATTCATTTATTCCAAGTCATTTATGTTTTATGTGGACCAGTAAAGTCCAAGTGTAATCCAAGTTTTGTGAAATCCTCAATCAAAAATCAGTGGGTAAAAATAGTACTAGATGACCATGATGCACCGTATACTACATCCATCTTAAATGTGAACAATTTATCAGTCCTCTTCTACTCCATTCATCATTGGTCAGTTTTTGACCACACAACCATTGATAATCAGATATTATTTGGGTGGTGGGCTATTCTCAGCACAAGAATGACAGTGACATGCTCGTAGTGTGTTCAGACAGACTTGTTTGGGTTCTTACAGTGGTAGAAGAGTGGGTCAAATGTCCAGCCAAGAGTGGCTGAACCCTGATGAAGGTCTAGATAATGTCTACTACAAACTGCATATCAACAAATGTAATACAGTCTCTACCTGAACACCAGAATGGTTTAGCTACAAAGAAGATGCTTCATATAAAGTGGCAGCAGAGTGCAAACCAAGTCTGATCTCTGCCCATCTTAACCGGCAGAGGGGGCTCTCTTACCGTGATCGTGTAGTTCCCAGGCAGTAGCAGTCTATAATACTCCCCATTCCGATCTGTCCTGAATGGACAAAGGTTTCTCCTCCCCTGCACCTCCACTGAGGCATTCTGGACAGGGATCCCATTCGAGCTCAGCACTTGACCTTTCAAACCTGTGGGAAATCAGCAAGAAAAGCTCAGATTTCCACTCCAGCATTGTTAAAATGTGAAAGGTAGTGTGTTTCACTGAAAAAATGGTGCCTTAGTTAGTGGAAGAATCTTAAGGAATATATACTAAAAGAACATATGTCAGTTCCATCAGGAAATTGACCACTTTATATTAAGTATCCTCTATAACTGTGTAGTTACGCATTAAAAATGCATGCAACTACCAGATATCTGTTCACATATTAACTTAGGCTTTTCTTAGTGGTTTATATTTTATGAGGTGTAAGCCTATTTAAGATGTTTCATGACACTCTGAGCTATACATAATATACATTTCCATTTCCTTCCTGCATTCATGCTCCTTCATTCATGTCTGAAAACAAAAAAAGTAATCTACAGTAAGATAGTTCAACTTTCTGCCTTCTGCTTTTAAATAAAAATGTTTGAAAGGGAATATGCTTGAGAATATTAACCTCACATAGTCTCATTATGAGAAATCTGAAATGTACTATCTTCATGCTTACGGTTATGGACTGAATATTATTTTCGCAGTTTAATCAGTTAAACAGCTTTATAGAACAGTGATTAGTGGTTTTGGAGAAGAAATTTAATTTAATTATTATTATTATTATTTTACATAATAACTGAGATGCACAAGAATGTGTTCTTATTTTAATAATGAACATCTGAAATTCATTTGTTAATATCCGCTTGCATAATCTTTCAGTTGTATTGCTTAATAACGACCCTTTCAGTGGGTGGTTCCTTGAAGAACCATTTTTGTAATTTAAAAAGTGTTTATTCATTTTTTTCCTAGAACCCTGTGTCCAAGCTAAAATCTATTTAATAATCTATATTTTATGAGTTTTAGATGATATTCACCAATCACCAATCATGCAGGTAAGCAATCTGGATCTCCAAAAGGACAAAACAGCATCACAACTTTGAATGTTTCTGCTCTCTCTATTTTGGACTGGATATGCGGAGCCAGTGTGGCATCTTTGTCTAAACACTCCAACAAAACACTGGAAAATTGAAAGCAGGGTTCAGCACCCTTTTGTCTAGACGTTCAGATTATCAAAGCGGACCATTAACTTTTCCACATTAGCTCACTTTATGCCTAGCAAACATTTCATTTTTTCTTCACGCTTCACTGTAAATACTTTAAAATCAGCTTTCCTTAGCTCTCTCTCTAATTCCAGTACCTTTACCCAAAACCTAAACCTAATTCTAACATTAAGGTCTCGTTCACACGGACGTCTGAACCCGGCGTTTTTCTGGCGTTTGTGACGCCAGGTGAGCGCATATTGAACGTCGCCCGTTTTTCTGCTCATTGAAGCAAATCAAAGCGTCCACACGGGCGTTCAGCATCGGCGCTCAGCCGGCTGCGCGTTCAGATGGCGTCAAATAAACGCTGCATGCAACGTTTCCTTGGCATCAAAATCCAGACGAACGCGAGGAAAACGTTGCTATGGCGATTACATGGCGTTCGGTTGACGTTCTGGAGGACCGAATATGTCCCGTGATTCTGT
>JBBIGB010134050.1:3247-15617 GCA_037577075.1 Alestopetersius hilgendorfi
AGGGACGGTATTACAGTCGTCGGTTACAGGGACGGTATTACAGTCGTCGGTTACAGGGACGGTATTACAGTCGTCGGATTCACAGACAATTGTTTCTTTTGAGTCTGATATCTGTGTTCAACCAATACAGCTGAACAGCTGCGCCTATACAACTATTTCCTCTGTTCGGTTAATGTAGTATTAATGCTTGAGGAGGAACAATGGTCTAACATGCTTTGTGGAGAAGATGCTGGACTAACTACCTCGTCCAGCATATTCACATCAAACACTCCCCTCTCTCCTGGCCATCCAGCTCTGTTTGGTTTGTAAATTGTGATACTAAATACCCATATTTCTTGATTTAAACTGTTCCTATATTGTGAGAGTGTTGAACGGTGATCTGGATTGTCTATTGAACCCAGTTTTGAGTTTTCCGGATCGTTACATGTTGAACTAATAAAGAATCTCTCTACCTGTATAGAACTTCAGTCGTGTTCATGTTCAGGTAAATCAGATTTTACTGTCACTGCAATGCTAACCCTGTAACCACAACTGAGCACGAGTCCATTGGTGATGTATTTCCCACAGCATGGTGCTGATATCAGTGGTTGTTATCAGTTATCAGCCCAGAAATTTCATAGTGCTGCTTTAGTCACTTCATCTGAGGCAGGAATGCTCTGTGGTTTTTGGGGAAAAGTTAGTTTTCAAAGACGATGGTGGCCTCACGGCGCCTGATGGCCTACAGCCACTGCTCCACTCTCATTTAGAGTCGCAGGCAAATGGCTGTAACTTTACTCGGCCCCCGTGTTCAGCTGCGGGACTGGGCTGTCTCTGGAGAGCCTGCTCTTGGCAGCAGATCAATGAAACCGTGTCCTAGAGTGAGCGTATGTGGACGGTCTGCCAAGCTGGACGTGAATCTCGTGCCAGCGAGGCGCATGCCCCCTCTTGAGCTGCACCTGTTTTCCAGGCTCTTATCCACAGGTGTTTCCTGAGCCGCCGCTGTGGGACGAGACCGGCTTCATATCTGTTTCATCACTGCCTTTGTCGTACTGAAATTTGACTGACCAGGAGAATTCACCCAGTCATGATGACCCCCCACCCAGTCATTATGACCCCCCCCCAAACACACTCACTCAGCAGGTTTTTTCATGTCATGTACAGGTAATAAAAGGCAGTTACTGATTACCCCTCAGGGACTCTGAGTGCTGTTCAGTGGTCAGTAATTGCTCATCCAGTGTTGCTGAGCAGCTCGACTAGAAATTAAATGATTCAAATTGTTACATTTATCATAATTGTTAATATTATCAGCAACAGTGTAGTTGTTGTTGTTAACAATAATTGGTCTCTCTCCCTCATTTTCTGTAACTTCTTAATCCACACTAGGACCGTGGGTAACTGAAGCCTATTATTGGTCTTTATAATGACTATATTATTAATCAAGTAATATACTGATTGCACTTCTAAATTGTGAGTATATGACAACTCCATTAACCATCAGTTGAGTACAGACATTTCAACTTTAACTCAATTGCTGAGATCCTGCTTGTGTGGGTTTGCTCCCTTTCAGTGATGCACACAAAAGTGATTCGTAGCGCTAACCACCAACAACCCCTCAGTTTAGCCTGAGCACAGCTTAATAATAGCATGTGGATTCCCTGTTTATCATTGAAATTGGCAGTGATCACTAGTTAAGAGTAATGTTTTGCATGAGGATCTGAAACCATTTGTGACAATATGCAGAATTGGAAGAACCCAGGACAGGCACAAAAACCAGTTTCATGACGCGAAGGCGGAACTACGATGGAAGTTGAAGTTACATCTGAAAGGCTGTTCAGGGGGGAAAAACATGAGGGATGTAAAATGATGCATTGTACTACAAATTAATACATAATGGTGTGATTAACATATTAAAGGCTAGTTTTACAGTGTCTCTTTAATACGGTTATGTTCACTGCATTTGGCAGACGCTCTGAAATCAGTAATTAGTCACATGTAATGTTTTTGGCCTCTCTGTAAAGTCTGTTATATTTTATGCCATTCAAACCCCTCAAAACAGCGAAAGGTTCTCTTCCCACCTCATAAAGTGATTGCGTTGGATGATGGCCACGTGGTCTGGGAGCCGTTCCACCACGTAGGAGCTAAACTCCTCGTCCATCGACTCTGTCAGTCAGCAAGCTTCCTCCTCATTAGACCTGTGGAGATCCCTTCTCTGCTCTCATTAGGTGCACACTGCTGTAATGTGACATTAAAGGATTCCTGTAAAGGATGTAATCTCTTACCCCAGGAGCTCGTCCTCCCCTCTCGCAGGTAATTGATTTCTGAAAGTGCTCCAGGTTACCCAAATGACACCATTACACAGTTTCATCTCCGCCCGATTGTGAAACTGCTGTGTACGGTAGTGGTTTCGGTTAAACAAAGAGGCTTTTTTTATTCATCTGCCAAGCAGTTATCCAGGGGAAGGGGAAAGACTTGTTAGTGTAGTCTGTAAGGACTTGGATATTAATTGTTGGGTGTAGCGCAATTGCAACTGAAATGGCGATTGAAGTAAAGTTCACATACCAGAATTTTGGTTTTAGTTCAAGATGTAATATCGATGCTTGCCATTAAACAATGCTACACAAACACTCCTCAATCTAGTGTTGACAGGACTGAGCACAGAGAAATAATTACAGCTTAATATTTTATTTATTTATTTATTTATTTATTCCTTAAATCTGTATTTGATTCGTGCAGAGCTCTAAAAATACACGCATAGCACTGTTGGGCTAGTGCTAGAATATTAATATTATTCAGCCACAATTTTGTTATATACTTGGTGCTATGTAAGTGTTGGTCTATCAGTTTTTCCCCCGTCATTAAATAGGGCAGGCAGTGAATTCAGTCAAACTCGTGGTGTTGAGATGCAATCACGGAATGGAGCTGACTTTCCTATAGTGCAGTTTTTTATGTGATATGTGCTCATGTGTTGGCTAAAGTAAAAAATTATTTTCAAATATAAAATATGCATTAAATTCCAATCCCAAACTCAGCATGGATCCAGTCCTTGAGATAACGGTGTAATAGCAGCGTTCAGGGGTGGGGAGCAATCAGTGTCTGGCTGTAGTCTAGCGCCTTAAAGAATCTTAGTTTGAGCTCGATGTTCTGAAGTATGAGGTATCCTGGGTGAGACGTGATAAAAGACGGGAAGCATAAACACGTCTGTTTTATTAGGAGAAAACCAGAGAGAGCTTCTCTTTTTGGATGTTAAGCAGTGATAACATAAGCAATAATTTTTCAAGCCCTAACAATCAAAAGCAGATTTATTCAGACTTTTTGTTTGCTTAACAGTACCAACAGCAACAGGTCGAAGGAACTGCAGAAGTACATGCCAAGAACTCTTTGATACAGTAAGCGTTCAGTCACCCGTGTTCTGATATCTGCTAACCATAAATGAACTCCTGGTTGGTCACAATAAATGTATAGACTAGTCGACGCCCACTGAGAGAAGTCGACTAGTCGTGTTGGGTTTTTTTTCTCTCTCTCTGCCCTCGCTTGTGTACGCAGTGCAATCTCTGCCTCTGATTGGCTTATGCTGACACTTGTTCCTTGGTTTAACCAATTATTATAGTCCCTTCATAAATGGGCCGGTACCGTTGGCGTGAGGGGAATCTAAACACGAGACCACAACAAGACGAGAGACATGCAGCTGAGAAGACAGACACACATCACATGTGGAGATCCTTCACTCTAGAACACAAACAGCATGGAGACGTGCACAACCTGCAAGTCGGTGTTAAAGTACAGTAACAGGACCGACACTCTGCATCTGAAACAGCTCCGCTAGCTAACATGGCTAACGCAAGCACTGCAGGGAGTCGTTCCTGCCACGGCTCAAACTGTTCCCATGAGCAGCTGTACTCTTAAATTTTCCAGAGAATTCAAGGTATCAGTCTTTTATTTAGTTTAGTTTAATTACCATGTTGACTGTTAATGTTACAGAAAACTTTAATAAAAGTTGCTTAATGTTGGACGTCTGTGTGATGTCATCAAACGACTTGACGACTCAACTTTGCTGACAGATAAGTCGACTTGAAAAAATCTGTAGTCCTAAGTGAACATAAAACTTGAGTGTATTCGTTTGCATTCTGTGCCTGATACTAGTCTGGCCTTTGATGAATTGCTTGAAGCTGTCAACCATCAAGCTGTCGCATTTTCATGCTCTCTTGTGGTTTCTCTAGAACTTGGTCAGAGAAGCAGTTAGGATAAATTTCAAAGTCAACACTTGTTGCTCGGGAAACATTGTTCAGAAGTAAAAGTGAACTGTGGTCTGCAACCACAGCAAACAAACCAACACAGACCAGCACAGATGACTGCACCCTAAATTTAGTGTAAACCAACATAGAATCTGAACATTTACCACAAGATGCAACCACTGCTATAGAAAAGTCAGGTGATAGGTTGCTGGCTGTAGAATTCTATAACAGCATCTAATGGAGTTGAAGGTGAACCTGTGCCAGAGTGATGGAAAAGCAAAAGTGACGGAAAGCTGTTTTTATCACCGGCTGTCAGTCTAGTACTGAATGTTTGAGGTCTATGGTTTTTGGAACTTGCTGCCAACAAGACCTAACGGCACTTTAACACTCGCACATGAAGCCGGTCACAGTTTTAACTCTCTACAAACGCTATGACCTCACTAATAGTAGCAGCAGAATATCCACCAGGGTATTTGTTGATGTGTCTATATTAGTCATTATTTTATAGATTAACTAGCAAATGCTATTGTTGTAGCCCCCACAGATGAAGAGCTTTTGCTGTGTTTGTTATACAGGTTGTGTTTGACTGCGTGTTTAGAAAAATGAACCATGTTCTTTCATGTCAGCACAGGTAGTGTTGAGCTTTAGTGATGAAGGTGATCAGTGCATCAGTTCACACTCTGCATGTAAATGTAAATACTCTGATCCATGCCTTGAAACTCCAGTCCTTGCTTTAGCTCGTTAAAGACTGTAAAATAAATTTTTCATTCTTATTGGTCATTTTTAAGCTTAGTAATGTTTAATCTTTGATGATTCTGGCGGGTCTTTTGACTCTTTTCACATTCTGATCATTTTTTAAACAGAAGCACCCATGACCTTTGCTTTTTTTTTTTTTAGCCAAATCTCCCAAACCCAACTGCTACGTGACTTCTCGCCTTTGCTACATCTGTTCTGGGGCGATATGGAAATACTCATTTGCCTAAATGGCCTGACGTGTCATTGTTGTGATGGGCTGAGATGAGAAGAACGGTGCGTTATCTGATACCAGCAGGTGGAAAAATCAACCACCACACGAACCATTTTCTGCAAATCTGAGTAGCTACAGTAAGCAGGAATACTCACATTGCTGGAGGTTTAAAAGCTAATATTTTATTGTTTCTAGTTTAAAACTGGTCCTAAAGACAAAGTCAGAGCTGTTGTTTCGAAAGTGCACTAAAACAGTGAAGCATAACCCGAGCATTATGAAAACCTGTTTATGAGACTAGATGGGGAAGTGGTGCGGCCTTAGTACAAACATCAGCCCTCACACCGCCACAACCTGCGACCACAAGATACTGATTTGTATTAGAGCTGAGTTCTAGCTTCTGAAAAAAAGTTACCTTTTAACTTTGACAACCGTGAAGGTGATCCAGGATGTCACTAACAAGTTCTCTGGGTTCGGTTCTGTTCTCATCACATGGATAAAGAATTCAGAGAAAAAAATAAATCTCAAACAAGACTAGAAATAATAAAAGACCACAATAACAAAAGTAGCTCTGATAGAACAACTCTACGCCGGTTCAACTCCATGGACGTGGTTTTGGGACGACCGGCCATAAACTGTGGAGAGAATCGAACTCTGAGTGTGACCGTTCTGTCATATGTGAACTCACCCCAGCACACAGTGTGCAATTCTTCCTCTATATTTAACCCATTCAAGTAAGCAGTGGGCAGCCAGGACTATAGCACCCAGGGAGCAATGTGTTGTGCCATTAGCAGTCCTGGGATTCGAACCCATGACCACCAGCTAACCACAGGCCACCAGCTCCCCCGGAAACAAACACTGGAACATCAAAAAGGTTCTGGCAGTACAGGACCATCACAGTACAGTTTAGACACAGCGCGGTTTCTGTAGAAGTGTGGAAAAGTTCCAGCTCCAGGGCTTCGTGTTTTGACACGAATGCTTTTGTAAAACAGCACTTGCTGCAGGGCAGCACTGTCAACACAGTTTCACTTTGGACTTCCTGTTGTGACGTAAGGGCACTGAAGTAGAGCCCTTCTAAGGGTGCGTATTCACTGACTTCCTGCATGCCATCCTGCTGGTGGGGGAGGTTCTTCTTCTGAATGTTCCTTCAGCCTCCATGATCGGAGGCCTCACTAGTTCTGAGCAGCTGTATTCACATCAGAGGCTTGAGTGTATTTGCTGAATTCTCTCGCTGAGTGATTAATGGTGGGAGAATGGAGTGTGTATAGCAGTTAAAATTCATCTTCATGGGCTGAGAGCTGGGTTTGCTGGCTGTGTTGCTGATCATGGCCTGTGAAGGAGGAGCCCACAGTGCATGTGTGCTGCCTCTCAAACTTGACTAGTATGATTTATCCCTCTGATCTCTCTGTTTTTGGAGCAAAGTGAGATTTTTCAGTAATGATGTTTATCCATGTACTGTCTGATAATAAAACTGTGAAGTTATCTGCCTGATTTGGTGAATTAGAACTTAATTCTTAATGTTTTTTTTAGTGTTCAGAATAATCTACATGGTTTGTCTTTTTGGAAATGTCTCCAATAAGACCATCATAATTAATGCACTACGCTATTAATGGCATTTTTGTTTTTGTTTTTAAGGCCATTAATGCACTTTTCCACTTTTCCGCTCTTGCTATGGCTTGTTGCCTTGTTTGTGATTGATTCTCTTATTTGCCTCACTTTAAATTTCCTTCACTTCTTTTCCAAAGCTGAGAAAGTGAAAACAAACATGCATATTAGAAGATAGCTTTACGCTGGTTTGTGATCAGGCTGGCTTTTACGTTCTTAAACACCTAGTCCTAGCTTTTGCGCAGTGGTGCATAGAGGAAAGCTCTGGGAGAGCTAGGCGTGGGCCTGTCATGGTATACTAGTGCGACTGATTTCATTTTGCTTTCTCTAATGGGTATTTGGGGTTAAAGACACTGAAAACTGTTGTGTTTGTCCTTCCTGTGGACTGAGAGCTGTAGTGCTGATGGCGCAGTAATGGGCAGCTGGACGGACCAAACCTCCTGTCGTCTGTTTATGGCTGTGCTGTCCTGCATACTGAACTGAGGAGGCAGGACAGGACTGCTAGCCTAAATCCTCTAATAGACAGTCAAAAGGTGGCCATTTCTGCCTTTTAATCTACTCCTCTCCCTTTTATCATGTGATTCCTCAGTGCTGTCTGTGCCTTTATTTTGACATGTAACGTGTATGATCTGACATTTGTAATTTTGATGTAATTTTCAGCGTCACGGTAAAATGTATTTATCAGCAGCTGCTTTTAACTCTTATATTTATATATATGTAGGAATGCCGCATAAATTCTGGTTTATTTACAACCATGTTGGCCTTTTTTTGTATCAGTCTGTGCTTTTTTTTTCCTAAATAACAATCAGCAAAGATTATAACGTTTCTTCATTTATCAATAACGATGCTTGCCGTTTGTAAAGTATGAAAATGTACTCCATGCCAAAATGAGGTTTTATAGTCTTTGCTAAAGAGTCCCAGCCCCTTTCTCTTCAGTGTTAAGTTGAAGTTTGGGCTTCTACAGTGTAGCATAGCACAGAATGGACCACCAGTCAGAAAGCACATGTTTATATAGAACACAGCCAAAAAGTGTAGTAAACACATTATCAGTGAACGCAACTTTTAACAATGAACCCTAAAGACTAAAGTATGCCACCTTTTATGGACAAGGTCCAAAACATGCACCCAAAGTGCGAGTAAATATCTGTGATCTGTGTTTGTGAATAAAACGTGGGCAGTCAGTATTTGTGGGTTGCTGACAAGGCCTCCATCACTAGCAGCTTTTATTACTATACACAGTATTGTTTGACTGTGTTTCTCCACCCTTTGACCGACCTCCATCGGGGCCCTAAAGAACGAACCACCAAAATAATTACTTGCTGTGGTGTGTGCTAGACCTTGAATCTTAAAGTAAAAGTGTAGTTTCCATACTAATTGTTGGTTATTATAGTTCCCTTCAAGAAGATCCACTGATGATTAAATAGTAATTGCATTGGTTTTCCTCACATCACCGTACGCAGCTCTGCTTTTTTGCCAGGAGATTATTTCAAGTCATTGAGAGAAGGACCAAAAATGTAGTTTTTGGAAGCCGTGCTAAAGAAACAGTGTGACAGCCTTGTTGGCTGAACGGCGTGGAATGTCCTGTGCTTTGTAGGTACAGGATGAGCTGGAACGTGACAACAGGCGACAAAAGAGCTTCGCTTGAAAATGGTCTCAATGAAACTATTAAAATACAGTAGCAGTATAAAAATACATCCCAAAAATGCTTGTGTAGTCACTTTTTATCAGCCGAATTAGAAATGGCCAAAAAATATAATAAAAATTGTGCAGCACTACAAATCTACAGTGATTCGAGTTGTGCTGTAATTGTATCATATTGTAACAAGCTATCACAGGTAATCCAACAATAAAGGCAGCATGAAGCTTCTCTAATACGCTGATAAAACACATCAGACTACTAAAGCTCCAGTTACTCTCGGGGCACTTTTTAAACTTGTTAAAGGGAACAAAACTAATTTGTCTTTGAAAGAGCCACTGACACAATTAAGGCTTAATAAGAGAGTTTATAAAAAGTCTTAACCTGGAAAACTTTTTAAATGTGCTTCTTGTATTTGTACCCTGAACCAGGCTGAATACAAACCGCTCCATTTAACCCGCTGTTTTATTCTGTTCGGTTTCTCTGCATTTCATTATAATTGTTTTAATGTTTTAGCACAGAAAGGCTGGGCTTTTGTTTTTGGAAATGAAAGACTATTTTTAAGATTCTAGATGAGACAAGCCCCTCTCGGGGCGCCCAGCAAGGCCCAGTAATTACCTCCTCTGTTAACATGCAGGTCAGATTCGGCTTGATTTAAAAGCTCTCCTCCTTTCATTTCCCTTCAAATAATTGCTCATTTTTAAGGAGTAGCCTGTACCTTCAAAGCACTGGGAGGAGGAGGAGGAGGTGGGGGGGGCGGTAAGCCACATGTTGACCACTTAAATCAGACACCCGAATTCATCACTTCAGACCTGCGGCTCAGACGATGAAGCCACTTTTTCAACTGTGAGTGTAGAGAAGTGACTGTTCCTCAAACAAACCCCTGCAGCAAACATGTTACGCTTATGACTTAAAAACTTTAAAAATACTCTAATTTAGCTTTCATATTCTACCCTTAATTTGTGTTCCTGTTTGTTGTTTTACTTAAAGGGGACATATTATGCAAAACTCACTTTTGTTCTAAAAGGTCTATGGGCTACCAAACATGTTCATGAAATTCTTTGCACAAAAACACTCTGAAATAGTCAGCAGCTTTATTCTGCACAGTTTCAGGTTCGTTCAAAATGAGCTGTTTGGATGCTCCCTTACTGTGACATCACACTAAGAAAATTTGCATAGAACCACCCCCATCTGTCGAGTCCCACCCAGTATATTAGTTGAAGATCCGCCATTTTTGTCTGCTGGTTTTACGAGCACAGATAATAAGTGCTGTATTCATCTGGCTCTGGGTCCAACTCTGGGTCCCACATACAGGGCTGGATAGCGCCTCTGTTTCATGCACAGCATTAGCATGGGAAGGGTGGGGCGTGGCCAGCAATAGCTTGGTTGCGTAAACGGGACAGAACCCTTAAATGGCCTGAAACTGTGCAGAATAAAGCTGCGGAATCTCTTTATGTGAGTGATTTTGTGCAAAGAACTTCATAAACATGTTTTGTAGACCTTTTATATCTTGTTTTTTAAAGAGTTTTCACAATATGTCCCCTTTGTATATTGAATCCTGAATCCAGTTCTGAAATCGGAGTTTGTATTAAAATTCTTTACTGATCCTGGAGGAAATTGCTTATGCTTTTAACTGCACAGAAACCCTGGAAAACACAAAGATAAGAAGAAATTAAATATAGTAGAAAATAAAAGCACTCCAGAAATGCTTAGTACTAAATACACTATACTATATACACACAAGGCTGTGATCAATGAGAGGTGGATATAAATACTATACATTATAAATAAAATTAAAATTAAATGCTATGTATACAAAATACTGTCAGTAAATGAAAGGGATATAAATACTATAAAAAAATTGAATAAAATTACAGCTGAAAAGGTTAAATCGTTAGCCCTTTCAGCACTGTTTGAACTTTGCACCATTAGCACTTAAAATGACATGTACATACTAGAGAAATGAAGTGCTGGGACGTTATGCTGGATGTGGTATTGTGGTGTTTTTCCCCTCCAAAAATTCCAGACCAGCTGCATTCATGGAATGAACTGTACGGACCACTCATTAGATCACACCCAATATCCTTGACCGTATTTATTTTGTTGTTTCCATCACTTGGAAGCCAGTCAAAGGCCTAAATGCATCCTGCAAATCCAAACATAACAAGAATTTAGCACGTTAGAAAACATTTCACATCAGACTTTAGTTAACAAAATAAAGCACTAAAATGCTCCAGATGTTCTTTGGAGACAGTAGGGAGACCACTGAGAGACTTCAGGACTGTGATGTTTGTTTCCACAGCTGAACTGTGTTTGTTTGCGCAACACAACTAATCTCATACAGTAAAACTCAGTACATCAACTGTGCATATAGACAGATACTGAATGAGTTGGGTTGAGATTGGTGGTGTTTTATGCGTTTGCATTTTATTTCACCCTTAATGGACTGACCCTCTCATACATGTTCTATATTAAGGCTGCACAATAAATCGTCCGTTATTTGTTATTGCAGTATCAATCTCTGTAATACTGATATTGCAAAACGTTGCAATGTGCAAATGAGTCTTTGATCAATCAGTGTTTCTGACCGGGTGACCACAGCTCCAGGTGAATTACTGGGTGTTCTGATGAATCAAGGTCTGCATGTAATCCAACTAAAGTCTCATTTTTAAGCTTTAAAAGTGCTGGTGAATTGGTGCATGAGAGAGCTCTAGCCAGAATAAGTTTTGTGACAACATTTAAAAACAGGCTGCTTTTGTAGCTTGAGGACTGTATGGGTGGGAGTGAACGTACCATTTGAAACAATATTTAGGCTTCAAGCACTTTCAATTGAAAAAAAAAGTGATGATATGGGCTCTTTAATGTCTTAAAAGGTAGCAGTAAAGTCAGAATACTGTTATTTTGTCCATACCTTGCAGCTCTGGTCTCTACACTAGTCTATCTAGTCTAGTTTTTACACAGTACAGTTTAGCCTGTGATATACTGAACACATGCTAGAATTTACCAAAGATAATGTCTTATTGTCACATTTCCCTCCCTGTACAGCATGTTGTACTTGTTTTGAATTCTGCTTTCTGACGGTCACCTTTTGTTTGCCTGGACTCCTGAAGGAGGTCCTAAGCAAATTCTGACATTCTCTCTGGTTCTTCTTCCCTGCTGTTACCGAGCAGATGCCCAGCTTCTCTGAGGCAGATGAGTAATGTATAATGTGAGCTGGGCCGCTCTCCCCACACTGCTGCGCCTCTGTGCGATATTTGCATGTAGATGCAGGTATGACAAGTCACAGTGGAGCAAAGAATGATAGGCTGAGGGATGATTTCAGTCTGTTGAGAAACTGCTGCCCCTCTGCGCTCTGCCCCCAGCAGGACAATGTGGGGGGGGGGGTTCTCCTCACTTCTTTGGTTGCTCCGTTTTGTTTTTGTTACTCATTGTTAGGCCTGTTTGATGGTTATGGCTGTGATCCTGGGCTTTGCATTACTAGCCCCACTGTACCCTCAGTAGCAGTTTTCTGTGGGTGTTGAGACAAATGTATGTTGGTCGTTTTTGTTAAAAGGGGAGGCCACTCACTTTAACCACATCAAGGACTCCTGAAGTTGTTGTTAATAAGTTGGATAGTATAATGACAATATGGCGATTTGAAAACTACTTCAGGTAATCACTTAATGTGTTGCAGCGTCGCTAGGATTTGGTCACTAGGAGCTCAGCCCTGGATTCTGCAAAGCTGCTTTGTGACAACATTGGTTGAACTGAATTGAACTGAATTGAATTAATCATGATTTATCCTTTTTTGGCTTATTTGAACAAATTTCACTGTAAACCTTTTCTTATAAAGTCTTAAAACGGCAGTATTACTGTGTATTGTTTAATAGTCTCTCTCTCTCTCTCTGTCTCTCTCTCTCTCTCTGTCTCTCTCTCTCTGTCTCTCTCTCTCTCTCTGTCTCTCTCTCTCTCTCT
>JBBIGB010136149.1:0-15552 GCA_037577075.1 Alestopetersius hilgendorfi
GTGAAAGCAAGGGGGAAGAACAGAATCACCAAAAGCACATGGCTAAAAAAGAACAGGAGGAAACACAGAAGAAAGGACACATAACTGAGGGAGCGAGGGAGGCAGCAGAGAGAGAGGAAGAAGAGGCAGGGGAGGAAAGTGATGGCAATCATCAAACAGTAGATGAAGAGAAGGTACAAATATCATTGATAACCTGTATTCCTCCCCACCAGACAGATACTTCTCAGCAAATATCAAACTTGGAAGATCACCCTGTAGATGAAGGTGCGTCACATTCAGAGGTACCACCATCTTCAAAGATTCAACAAGAGACAGAAGTAGAACCCTCAGGACCACCACAGTCTCCTGAGGAAGTTGAATCTTCCTCTCTGACCGAAAAACTTTTGAATTTGGAGGATACAACTTCATGTGACATCAAACCCGGTGACCCCAAACATGGCACAAGTGATGAGGCCGACAAGACAGAACCTGAGCAGCCAGATGAAACAATAGTTAGACACACATCAGTACAAAATGACTCACTTTCAGGACAGTCGCAAACAGAGACCCCTGCAAGTCCTCCAAAACCTGCTTCCACAGGTTCCTCATCAAACCCTCACACTCAACTGCGTCTCCGAAGATCCTCCACCTCTCAATCCGCCCATCCCTCAATCCTCTCTGAAGACACATTCAGGGAGCCAGACCAGAGTGACAAGCAGGAACATACAGCTGATGCTGCACACACAACAAAAATCACGGGTCAACCACAGAAATCCGAACCACGCGCAGACAAACCCAAGCGCAGGGGTCTGTTCCACCGCTTCAGAGGAGAAACATCTCCCAAAACCCCAGTCCCGAAAATCCTCATCCAGGACTTCAGTGATGGAGAGCAGAAGCTGACCTCGAAAGAAAGGAGGCGGCGGAGGAGAGAGCAGGAGCGGAAAGAGAAGGAAGAGGAGAAAGAGAGGAAAAAAAGGGAGAAAGAACTGGAAAAGGAGAAAGAGAAGGAAAGGAAAAAGCCCCAGACGAGAGGGAAGAGTTTCCAGGTGCTCAGCAAAAAGAGTGAGGATAATGATATGGGTGCTGGAACAAGTGGTTCTCAGACATTAGGCTCAAAAAGGAACTCTGCACCACACTCTGAAAGTTACTTCTGACAACTTCTGCTCGTCCTCGCTCTCAGACTTGACGATACCATCAGGAATCTGATAGGTAGCAATATTGATCAAGTCGCACGATTTAAATGCCAGAAAAGGGCTTTAAATGCACAAAAGGAAAGTGCAACCTTTATCAGTCCTTTACCTTGCCTGGCTTCAGATGTTTAGAAAGCACCACAAGACAGCACTACTCTTTTTTTTTTTTTTGACTGTGGTTAAGATATAGCCACACTATAACTTTCCACAGACAGAATATCTTGCCTCTGAAAATATGAACTGACTGATGCTGAGGTTCAATTAAATTAGTTAAAAAACTACAACTGAAAACTGGCCCATTAATAACAGAATGTCATAGTAACTGTAGCCTAGAGGCACAGAATATTTTAGCCATTTATTTTCACATAAAGCAATTTTTGTAGACCGTAAAAGTGCAACCAAACCATCCCAAACAAAGAAGTTTCTGAGACGAAACCGGCTTTTTGAGTGTCACCACATTACTTGCAGCACTGAATCAGTTTAGTGGAGAAAGACGCAGTGAATCTGAAAGGCTTCTCATTCGTGGCACAATTTTCTTTCTTTCGTTTTTTTTTTTTTTTTCCAAACCAGCCCACCTTGCAAAACTTGTCAGTGTTTAGTGGGGCATGATGACAATGGTACTCACTCCCAAACACTGCATTACCAGGTCTTTATGAAGATGCGTCTGTATATCTTTAATGACAGCTCAGCACAATGATTTGGGTGTGACGTAATGGTTTCATCACTGATCCAAGCATAAAAAAAGCACAAAAAACAATCAAAGAAAAATTACATCCCCATAAGGATACAGTCTCTGTAGAAGCTTTGAAAGATTTACTGTCTTCACAAATGTTCTTTTTCCATTATGCAACTTTTCTCTACACATTGTCCATCCTTCTTTTCTTGAATAGTCTTTTTGTCTCTGCTTGACCATCACATATTCTATCCATATGCATCCCTACTGGCTGTCAGGGTCATTCAGTCTGTCTCTCGTCCTCGCTGTCACTTGCGAGCACTTCCTGGCTCTGTAGCGTCTGATTTTTCATCCGAGGAGAAGCCGGCAGCACGGAGCCAAAGAAAAGCGAACAGAACTGAAAAGGGAAAAAGAATGCACAGTGAATAAAAGCAGTGTTTACAGATCAGACACGTTTTGTTTTAATACTTTTTTTTTTTTTTTTTACCTTTTTATTGGGTGGTCTGTCTAGTAGTTCCTCCTCTTCTTCTTCCTCATCCTCCTGCTCTCTGGGGGATCGCATCCTGTGATTGGTGGAACTAGGCGGTGGGTCAGGATCATGGGACGGTCCAGCAAAACTGGTTTCCATGGTTTCACTGGTTTCCATGGCGATGAGAAATGAGTCCATGTCGTCACTCATGAAGTCGTCTGGTGCAGGACGGGCCGGAGTTCTGAGACAGTGGAGAACAGCTCATACTCATCACCACTGTTTATATTGACAACTGGGTGTAAATAAATGATTAGTGCATTAACTGCAATACATTTTCTGTAATTAATCATAATTTACTACATCACAAGACAAAGTGTGTCCATCTAATTAAGAATACACTGGAGTGTTTACAGTGTTTACAGCGGGGAACTGAAAGTTTGTCAATTTCTGTATAAATATGTCCTAAAGCATCATCAGATTTTCAGCTAACTCATAAAGAAGATAAAGAGAATCAAATTAAACAAATGAGACAAAAATTATATTTTGTCATTTATTTATTAAGTAAAATTATAGAAATGTGCAGGAACCTCAGGAATCTCAGACTGAAAGTGATTTGTATGGACTATAAAGAGTAAATTCTTATAAACTGATGAGCAGGAGACAGAAAAATTTAGTTGAAGTTATTGCTTTTTACACCAGATATTGAAAACAAACGTTCACATACTTTTGCCACATTAAAATGCATAATAGTCAGACATACAATTTTTTGTTTAATTTGTTTACTGTGTTCTCTGTATTAACTTCTAGAATGAGTGGATGATGTTTAAGGTCATGCTTAAATGCAGAAATACAGAACATTCTGAAGGGCCCACAAACCAAAATCAATAATACACTTATACATTAACGATCCCATATCATGGAAAATATTCACAAGTAGGGCTGGGCGATTTGGCCTAAAACCAAAATCTTGATTAATTGAACATTTTTACTCGATTACGATTAATGAACGATTTTTTTTTTTGCCCTCATAGTTCACTGACAAGTTGCTCAGTTGTCTCAGTGTTTAAGCTCTCCGTGCTCGACATGTCGGGGGAATAACGTAACATAATGGAGCAGGGTCACGTGACTCCACACGCGGTAGTGTTTTTAAAGAGAAACTAATCGAAATAATCGACCTGGAAAAATTTTATCGATTACAGGTTCTGAATGTCGATGTCGATTACTTTTCGATTAATCGCCCAGCCCTATTCACAATGTCACAATGATGCCACAAAATCAGATTTGCATGTTCAAACTATAGCACTTTAGTTCTGACAAATCTTAAAGGCACATAAAAATAGAAAGTCTAGTGGAAATGCATTAATAAATGATGCATTAATAAATGTAAACATTTTGCTACATAAACCCACACAAATGAGTGGACCAAGGATATGGGCTCTTTAATTAGGGTGTATGAATTGGTAACTGCATCTGAAACTGTTATGCATCATACTCCATTATCCTACACCAAGCCAAATTTAGGTTATTAAGTTTCATAGTTGTTCAGTACCATGAACTGAAAGTTACCTGTCAGTCTTGTTGTTGTTATGGTTGCGCTGATGTGAGTCCTCGGACAGAGTGGCGAGTACAAAATTAGCCTCCAGAACACTGTCTGATACACTCAGGACAACAGGGCTTGGGGAAAATGCACAAAAACACACACAATGTCAAACTTGTTCCATCTAATAATGATGATTAATTTTTTTTCTAGACAGAGGAATCCAATCTGTGATTCCGAAGTAAATGTACTGTAAATGTATAAAACACTAAATGTTTGCTCAAAAGGCACAACATGGTGCTTAAGGTTATAAACAATTAAAAAAGTCTGGAGTCAAGACAAGCTGCATGGAGCAAAGGCAACATGAATTACATAAATGCCCAGAATATGGTACAGTAATGTTCCCTCAAGACATATAAGCATCCCCAGTGACAGCATTTGTACTTTGGTGCAGTTGTTTTTTTCTGACAATGTATTGGGCATTACAATTTTTGAACTGTGTAAAAGATAGAGCTCATCTTGCGAACTCCTTCCCTGACACCCACCTGCCGGGCTCATTAAAGTGCATTGACACAGGAAGACCAGACGACTCAGCGAATACCAGCAGCCCCTAACAGTGAAAGAAGCGGGGTTTACATTTAGAGGTATGGACGCATTGTTCAGAGTGGGTATTAGAGAATGTGCGAGTGTGTGTGTAGTCACCCTGAGCTCTTTCAGGCAGAAGGTAATGCTGGTCTCAGAGCTGATGGCAAAATGATCAAACTCTTCTGAACTTAAACACAACTCGGTCATCATTGCTCGTGATGAGTCTGAGAGAGTGAGATCGTGTGAAACAACAAAAGAGTGGGAGCAAGAGAGAGCAAGCGAAAGAGTAGGAGAGAGAGAGAGAGAGAGCAAAAGAACAGGAGCGAGTGTGAGAGAGAGAGAAAGAACGGGAGCAAGATAGTGAAAGAAAGGGAGCGAGAGAGCGAAAGAGCGGGAGCAAGATAGAGAAAGAGAGCGAAAGATTGGGAGCAAGAGAGAGAGCGCGAAAGTGCAAGAGCGAGAGAGAGAGAGAGAAAGAAAGAACAGGAGCAAAAGAGAGCGAAAGGACGAGAGAGCGAGAGAGAAAAGCGGGAGCAAGAGAGAGAAAGAGTAGGAGCGAGAGAGAGCAAAAAGTGAGAGCGTGTGAGAGAGAGAACGAAAGAGTGAGAGCGTGAGAGAGAATGAGAGAGAGAAAGCGAGTGAGAGAGGGAGCAAGAGAGAGCACGCAAAAGAGTGGGAGTGAAAGAGAGAAAGAGAGAGCGGGAGCAAAAGAGCAGGAGCGCATGAGGGAGAGAGCGCGAAAGAGTGGAAGCGAGAGAGAGCAGGAGCCAGAGAGAGACAGCCAGAGAGAGAGAGAGAGAGCGCGAAAGACCGAGAGCGATAGAGAGAGAGAAAAAGAGTTTGACGAAAGTGAAGGGTCACTGCATTTTAAGGTTCAGTGTTACTTTATTGTCATCAGCAGCTGTAAACATGTACAGAGTGTGTGATGAGACATTTCTCCACGGATCATTGTTCCACGTATAGCAAGTTACGACAGAGACAATACAATAGACACCAGAACTCTATAATATTATATTGTGAATGGAATGTAATTGGATGTCAGATAACAGCACAGAGACACAATAAATAGACACTACAGTAATATGTAACAGCATAGTGCGAATATGATGTTAACCTTCCAGAATTTCATCTTTTAATAGCAATATTACTAGCTTTTATTAGTAATAAACAATATGAAATAGTAAGCAGAAATAAGAAGTTTCACCTGCATCATCCTCCACATGGTTTTTAAGGCATACTCGATCACTGCTCACTAAAACGCTCACTTCTTCCAAAGACGGAGGGAAGTGCAGAACTGTATCCACCCACAACCTGCTCACAGGAGAAGAGGAACATGGTATAAAAGGGAGGACAGAGAGAGCAACTCACTTACATCTGGCACTTCACGCGACTTGAGACTCAGGATTATATCTGGATAAATGATAATGCAGGCAGAACAGCATCCAAGGCTCATTCAAAATGATCATTTCATTCTGATCTCTCTTGTAGGAGCTGGTCTGATATGCACTTTAGCCAGATGTTATTCCAGAGTGTAAAGTGTTACAGTCCAGTTGTTAGACACATGAAACAGGGTGTGAACAGGGCCACTGAGACTGACATTTGGTGGGCTAAAAGTGATGGAGGGATGTAACACTGAAGGATAAAAAGACTGTAGTGTGCAGACCTGGGCTGAGCTCGTAGGACATTCGCACAGCTCTCTTTGTCAAACACTGCTTGTAAGTTCTCACAGTCCTGAAAGGACAGGTTGTGTGTCTTTAAAAGCCCTGAAACAAAAACACAGGCTGTAAAAATGGTGGTCAAATTGCAGACACAGTCAGTCTGAAAATAACCCAAGAAATTTATTTTGGCCATAGATGAGCATGTATTAGAGCATACTGAATATAAGTCAAGCACCAAAATGAAGTGAGTGAGGTGGAATTGACTCATGTTAAAAAAGTAATTCATGACAACTTCATTTTCAGACAGACATGTAATAGCACATCATCGTATTTCTACAAGTCAGCAAAGGAGGTCAGGTCATAGTGAATGACCTGTGATTTTTACCATGTTTGCAGTGTAAAGTGAAGGTCAGACGATTCTTCTCACTGTCCATTTCAATACGGCACTTCTCCACAGAGCGCTCCAGAGAGGAGAGAGACCTAAACACTGCCTGCACACTCTGAGAGAGACAGAGAGAAGAAAGAACCTTATTTATCCTGAGGGAAATTCATTTGTAACAAGTGCGACAGGAGGAATAAAGAAAAGACAATAAAGAGTTGGAAAAAAAAAACAGTAGTAAAAGTGAAAAACTATAACAAAATAACAAATAAGCATAACAGACATAATAAACTGATTATTGGTACAAGTGGTTATGAAAAGTGACTTATTTGTGCCATGAAAATATGACAAATGCAATAAAATGAGTTATTTCCACAGGCAGAAAGGGCTTTCTGTGACATTCTGTTCTGCATTTAGAGGCGATGGATCTTTTGCTGAGTGGATCTGATGGCTCATCAACGAGGTGTGTATGAGGTGAGGGAGGCTAGCCATGATACTGAGGAGCTTTTTTTTTTTTAGCATTCTCTTATACACCTCCTCCAGGTTCTCCAGTCAGACACCCAGGACAGCTTGTTCAGCCTGTTAGCAATCATCTTCACCTCACTGCCCCAGCACACAGCAGCAAAAACACAACACTCTACCGCAGAGTGATAGAACATGGTCAACATTGTCTTACAGACATTGAAAGACCTCAGTAGGTAATGCCTGCTCAGGCTGCAGGGGCAGGAGAGGAGGACGGGTATGGAGAAGGTGAGAAGAGCTGAGTGTGGGGGGAGGAGACTTAGGGAAGTCAAACCTATTAAAGTACAGATTTAGGTTGTTTCCAGATTTCACATCCCCATTCATCCTAACACCTCTCTTTTGTTTCAAGCCAGTAACGGCCATCATTCCCTTCCACCCCTGCCTGGTGTTGTTTCCTCCTGTGGGAGTCTTTTCCCTCTACAATCCTACAATCTGTACCAGTCTCAACTTCTCTTTGTTACCAAAAGCTCTCTTCTTCTTGTTTAGTATGCCTTTAGTTACCCAAGGCTTATTGTTGGGGAAGCGATAGAAAGAGAAAGAGATGGAGAGGAGCTGGTGTAGTGGACAAGGATACTGCAAGGATATTTCACTTGCTATTACAAGTACTGGATACTACAAAAGTATCAAGCTGGATAATTCCAGAGTACATCAGAGTCTGGAGAGTGAGGTACCTTGATGGGCATTTTGCAGCGGAACGTCCGATCAGAAGGGACGTGGTATCGCTGGAAAAAGAGTGGAGAGAGCAGGAAGCAGGCAAAGGCTGATCTGGATGAATTGACTGCTCGCAGAGTTAGCTGCAAAACAAAAACATATTAGTATCCATACACAAATGTTTACATAGAAACATGCAAGAAAGAGTATCCCAGGCAAATAAATATAACCATATGTTTATGAACAACTAAACAAGGATTAAGCCTACAGACTGCGGTCCTAGAGAATATAGAGTGTAGATCAACACATTTCTGAATGTTGATTCTCAATTGAAAGGGAAAACTAAGACTTTGTCCAAGAAACTAGGCCATCATGCCTTTATTTTAGCTTCTGTAACATTTGCTGACTACACACTTAACCAGACAGAGGCACTAACCCCATCTTCAACAGACCCCAAGTAAAGTTCATCTCCAATTCTTGAAAGGGAGTGTATTGCTTTTGCCAGCACTGCAAAATACAAATTACATGCAATGGTGAGCAAGAACCACAATAATGACTTGCAACACAATACAACACTGTTCCAAAAAGCAATGAAAAACACCACCATCAGAACTCATTTTAGAGAAAAGTGAAAATAAGGTGGAATATTTGTGAAAAGTTTCATTACAAAGTGCTGTGCACCCACATGCAGAAATATTCGATACAAGTTTTTAGACAAAATAGCACCTGCATATTGGAAACATTTTTATTTATCTAATAAAGGTGACAACCATAACATAGCATATATCATTATAACAACTATTAAGTCAGTTCATCTTATGGTTGTTTGGTGATTAAATGGCATGTAACTGTACATTGGCGTTATGGCACTTAGCAGTAAATATGTTTTCTTTGTGTGCAAAGCACTGCCTCACTTTTGCACAAAACTTTCCTTTTTTAATCTGCATTTTCATATTCAGGGCAGTTTACTTTACTTTTTTTTTAGTCAAATGTAAGTCAATGGCACATAACACTACATTTGCTTATATGGCAATTCAAGTAGACTGCAGGAAATATGTTTACAGCACAGTCCCACAAACCATCATTTTTAATCTGTAAAACGAATTGTGGAAAGCCTCCCAAGAAAACTGGAAGCTGTTATACAGTAGCTGCAAAGTAGGCAACAACTCCGTATTACAGTCAATGTACTTGAATGCAATGTCATTAAAGTTGATGTAGTGGTCAGGTGTCCCGATACTTTTGTCCGTATAGTGTATACATACACTGTGTACAAATATTTTTATTTATGTAATATATGTATAGAGTACTTTATATATTACACTGTTGTGCAGTACATCGTGTATTCTATTTGTTACCCTGCTTCTGTTTCCACTTCGCTGCTGTCACGATGCACATTATCTCCTCTAATCAGTCCTACAGGTGTTGAAGTCTCCGATCTGACTCACCTTTTACATTTCCCCCTGTTGTAACGCAGTCCATCCTGCAGTTGCTGTACTGTAGAGGATGAGCAATAAACAAGTGGACGAAGCCTGAGACCCAGCCTCATATATCCAGATAAACAAACAAACACCATAAATCCAGATAAACAAACAAACACAATAAAACTAGCCTAACCAGACGAGAGGACGAAATAATGACCGTTTGACATCTGCTCACGTTCCAGAACTCTTATTATCAGGAACAGACAACACTTGCGAGTAAATACAGCATGGGGAAATGCTGTTTATGTTTACTAATATTATTAATAACTTCTACTACTAACACTTCTCCTCTCATGGCTCTGCGTACTGTCCAGAGTGGCGCGCTACTGTCTGTGACCAATCACAGAGCAACACGTCATGAACTGCGACGGGAGCTCATGGAGTCCTTTTTTATTATTAATATTGAGATTATAGATCATAACTGTTCATTTTCTGACGAACACATTGAAACAACACTTTTTAGTTTGAGGAATATCTTAATTATTGGTTAGCTCCTAAAATTGAGAATTTATGTGAATTTACTTTTCGCATTTTTTTTCAGAAAAAAAATATTACACAATAATGATTCAATTTAATGATTAAACACTATCATTAGCCCCCCCCCTAATTCATTTTTTAAATTAGCTTATTTATCTACGTTTTTTATTTGAATTACTCTCGTTTATGCGTAAATGTTGCTTGTCCGATGGGTTTGTGAGTTCTTCAATAAAAAAAGGTGTAACGCTCCTGTATGAGAGGCGGGAAGTTTGAAAGTAGCCAATCCGAGAGCGTTATTCATTTCTGTTTCCCGCTGATTGGCTGTTGTCCCATGACAGCTCTCTGGCACATGCAGTCCAGAGTTCCCGGATCATAACAGTTTCCCGCATGGAGCTAGCTCGAGTGCCGTCGTTGCTTTTTTATTTTGATTTTATTGAAGCGCTAAAATGCCACCCAAACGCCCAGCGCCTTCTAAGGCCTCTGCCATTGAACCTAAGCGAACTGTAAGACACTCCAGGAAGTGTAAGACGCTCCAGGAGAAGGTTGAGCTCCTGGATATGCTCCTGGAAGGAAAAAGTTATGCCGCCGTAGCGCGCCATTATGGCATGAACGAGAGCACCGTGCGCTACATAAAGAAAAACGAGGCAGCAATCAGGAGTACAGTAGCAGTAAGTTTGTGTAATAGTGCCAAAAAGGTATCGACCGTAAGAAATAAGAATATCGTCAGGATGGAATCTGCCTTGGCGCTGTGGATCACCGACTGCAGGAAGAACGACGTCCCCTTGGACGGTAACGTCATCCGCGATAAAGCACGAATATTGTACCAGCAGTTCGCCACAGAAGTCAAAGTAGAAAGTACAGAAGAACCGCAACCAGGACCATCAACTGCACCGGTGCCGGAAGATTTTCAGGCCAGTAAAGGGTGGCTTGATCGTTTTCAGAAACGATTCAACATTAAAAGCATTTCTCTACGTGGACAGGCAACATCTGCCGACATAGAAGCTGCGGAGAAGTACTCCGAGACCTTGAAGCAAATCATAGAGCAGAATGAGCACAAGTCCAAAGAACCGCAACCAGGACCATCAGCAGCACCAGAACCTGAAGATTTTCGAGCCAGTAAGGGATGGTTGGATAGTTTTCAAGAACTTTTTGATATTAAAGTTGTTTCTCCACATGGAGAGGCAGCACCTGCCGACATAGAAGCCATGGAGCAGTACTCGGAGACCTTCAGGGACATCATAGAAGATCAGGGGTACAAGCCCGAACAAGTTTTTAACATGGACGAGACTGGTTTGTTCTGGAAGAAGATGCCGCCCAGAACTTACATCGCAAAGGACGAAGCCAAAGCTCCAGGGTTTAAGGCACAGAAGGACAAAGTGACGCTCATTATGTGCGGCAATGCTGCTGGACATATGTTAAAACCAGGCCTAATCTACAGATCGGCGAACCCCAGGGCCCTCAAAAACAAAAATAAAAACGTGCTGCCTGTTCACTGGATGCATAACCCTAACGCGTGGATTACCAAAATGCTGATTTCCAACTGGTTTCACCAGTGCTTCGTCCCTCAAGCCAAGGAATACCTTCACAACTTAGGCATGGACTTCAAGGTGTTACTCCTTATGGACAATGCTGGGGACCACCCCTTTGATTTGTATTATGAGGGAGTCCAGATTGAGTTCCTTCCTGGTAACATCACTTCCCTCATCCAACCTATGGACCAAGGCGTGATCCGTGCCTTCAAGGCTCTTTATACCAGGAATTCTCTCCAACACCTTGTGGATGCAATGGACACAGATGAGAATTTTACATTAAAGGGTCACTGGCGTAATTTTACAATCGCAACGAGCATGACAATCATCCAAACCGCTCTTAAAGACATGAAAAAAGAGACCTTCAACGCATGCTGGACGAAGCTGTGGCCAGCGTGTGTCCATGACTGCAAGGGCGTCTCACCTGAAGAAATTCAGCACAAGGCTGTCGACAAGGCAGTGAGACTGGCAAAGATGCTTGGCGGCGAAGGTTTTGACGACATCACTCAAGATGAGGTTTACAGCCTCATCGATGCCCACGCTGAACCCCTGACGGACAAGGATTTGGTGGAGTTAACGAAGTCTGCCAGCGAAGAGGAGGAGGGCGCGATAGATCCAGACCAAGACGAGGAGGAGGACCAGGGCCTGACATTGGAACGTCTTTTACAAATTGTTCGGTCAGCAAAAGAGCTGCAAGAGATGATTGAAGCATGGGATCCCTATATGGTTCGGGCTCTTAAAGTTAATAATGGCATCGATGCTGCCATTCAGACCTATAAAAACCTCCTTGCCAATCTGAAGAGACAATGACAGCAACTTCCCATCATATTGTTCCTCAGACACCACTAAAGCCCCCCAGTAGAAGACCTGTCATAAGATACGACTCCCCCTAAAGTGCCTGAAGAAGAAGCGTCGCCCAATTAAGTGTAAATCCTGTTTTGCTGTGCAGTTTTTATTTTCATTATACTTTCATCGTACTGCTCAGCTAATAGATCATTGTGGTCAGCGTCTTCAATCAAGATCATTCATTATTGGTAAGAACTGGTACAGTTTTATATATTTTATTGTTTCAAATGTAATGTTTTTAGAGGAGTTTTGAACAGAAATAATATTATGCATACAAAATATCAAGTGACAAACTAAAGTAATATTAAATAATCTGTAGAAAGACAATAGGGTTCCTACGCACTTCGTGCTTGGACCCCTAAATATGTAAAGAAACACAATCATGTTAGTTTGTGTCTGTGGGAGAGATGATGACGATTAGAATTTCATAAGAACTTTTTTTTTAGTCACGTTATCTCCACCCTACCATGTCCTTTACACACACACACACACACACACACACACACACACACACACACATACACTCTCTTTCTCTCTCTCAACTCTCAAACACATACACACACCCTCTTGCACACGCTGCTTGAAACATTATCGGTGATGTATTTTATCATTAAACTGTAAGCATATTTATGGTTTGTCAGAGTAGTCTTGGCTGTACAAATTAGTAAATTACTTTTTTCTGTTTTTTTCTGTTTATTCTGGTTTAAAGTGATATACATATGCAAATATTACTAGTATAAATACTATTGCATGACATGATGAGGTCTAGTAACATCGGACACATCAACTGGTAAAAAGTTTTTCCAGTCAGAATCTAACTATTTTGTGATACAGGACTGCTTTTGTTGTGCTGTTTGTCATTTGGTGTCATTTTAGGTTTTGACTCCTTTTGAGGCAGAATAAAACAAGTGTCCAGACTTTCAAATCCCTTTAATGTCTTAGCAGAAGATCCTGCATCTTAGCAGAAGATCCTGGAGCCGAGGAGTTGGATGAAAGTGCCAATCAGCAGCTATTATTGCTACAGTTTTGTCAGGATCTGTGTTTGCAGTGACCGTGGATTGGAGGAACGGAGGTTGACAGATGGAAAGATGACGTTGGAGAAGGAGTGATGTCAACTCGACACACTCGTCTTTCTCGTCTGTCTGGGTCTGTCTGTCGTTGCAGAACACACCTCGCTGCCTGGCTCGGCCTTCATCAATAACCTTTTTTGGTCCTTTATATGACAAGGAACTTCATAAAACAAGGAACTTCTCAGAAGAACCAAAAATCAGGGTGGATTTCTATGCTATGGAGGTACCTTTTACTCTGAAGCCATAGAGCGGACTGGTTTTGAGGATAAAACAGGTAAATATTCTCAAGATGATACGAACATGTGAGAGAAATGAAGAAAAGCCAGTTCTTTTGAGCTTCAAAACATGAGGTATTTTAATTTTGACTGTTTTGGGTGGTGGTGACAGACTTTAGTGAGTGTGCGTAATGTAAGCCGATCTTTCGCTTTCATAATGGCCAAGCCTAGCCCCGTTTCAGACACTCAGGTCCTCCTGCAGTCTATGCTTCAAAGACTGAAGCTCCAAACTCATGCTGAACAGGGAGAAATACACACGCAAGAACATGCACCTTCTCCAGCCAAGTTGGATGCCGAGTCTGCAGAAAGTTCATCTGAAGCTGTGTTTGGTAATTCCATGAACAAGCAGCAACAAGAATCTCCCTCTCTTTGGACCAACTTGGACAGTCCGTGGAGTGTCCAGCCATCCAGTAGATCTCATGAAGGCATCTTGGCTTCACCAGGATGGGATTATATAACCAGCCATGGACCACAGAGTGTCATTTCTCCCATCAACAATGGTGAGACGCCCAAAGGGGAGAGGAAGCAGCTGAAAGTTTCACAAAGGAAGGCAAGTGATGGCAGCGGCAGCATTACATCCATAAACACGACAGAAAATGCCTCCGTCCTTTCAACCCCGCCGTCCAGATTACCCACCCTGGGCTGGAAAACGCCTGAGGAACACAGTGGCCACAGTGGTGTGTGGACTCAGGGTGTGGGTGTAGGGGATACAAAGAGGGACGAGATCAATGTTACTGAACAAATGACTGGAACTCGTACATCGAGGACCAGTAAGAGGAAATGGGGTGATCCTGTAAAGAAGAGATGGACTCAGAAGGTTAAGGAGAGATGGAGGGAGAGGCACAAGAAAGAAGGTGATGGCAAACAAAAACAGGAACCGACAGAAGAGGCCAATGTGAGTTTTCCCAATTTTTATACTGTTTATAGATTTTTATACTATAATGTATGATCTTTTATCCATCACGTGCACAGTGTAAATTTAAAGGTGACAAATTTACACCACAGGCCAGAAGTTTGGGCCCACCCTCAGGTTTCTAGCAAATAAACAGTTTTTCTATTGCAGGAAAGCAGAAGCACCTAAGATGAATGTAACTGAATGATTTTCCATTATTTATATTTTGTAGTAATGTTTTTAGGCTCAAACTGTTTTGAAGAGACATATCAGGTCTGCCTTTAGTGCACTTAGTGTTGGATCATAAAAATAAAAGATCACTCAGTTCTTCAACACACAATTCCTTCTGGTTTATATCTTTGGACAAAGTTTCTTCAACACGATAATCATGCCAAGCATTCATCAGGATTGTTGCATAATTATATCCAGCCCAAATAAAAGCAAAACAATTTGAGGATGATGTCTATTTCTCCTCTGTCTCCTGAACTTTGTCCCACTGAGCTGCATGAGACGAGCTGAACCCACGAGTTCAAAATGAGTGTCAGAAGTGTTTGCATGCTTAAATATGTGCCGGGAGGGTTTGGACACAGGGTATTGCCAAACGTTTTTTAAGCCTATTATAAAAATGCCCAAGCTTCTGGTATGTAGTGTAAAAACAACCCTGGTAACTCCAAAATACTTTCTTTAAGAAAACCTTTTCTATTGGCCCATCCAACATGACATTTTCAGCAGGGTTTCCGCGGGGCATTAAAAAGCATTAAAATCATTAAATTGATTTTGTGAAAATTAAGGCCTTAAATGGCATTAAAAAGCATTAAATTGTTTTATACGGGCATTAAAACTTTAGATAGTGTTGAAGAAACAAATATTACCAATTTATCTTGAATATAGTCTGTATAATTAATAACTCCGATTCACTGTTGTGAAGTACGATAAACACAGAACCAGTTTGGTAATTGCTTCTGGCCGGTCCGAAATTATGTGACACAGACGTTTTAAGAGCGGCGACTGTGATGTGGAGGGAAAAATAAAGCAGAAAAATGGGAAAGTGGGAAACAGTGGCTGGAGGAGGAACAGTTTAAGACATGGTTGCAGCCTGTTGAAGGTCAGAATGGAGAAGGATTGTGTAACGTTAGTAAGAGGGTGTTGAAGTTGGGTACAATGGGAATCAGCGCCGTTAAATCGCATATGAAATCTTAGGGACACAAATCGGTGCTAAAAGGTGAGATAGCAATGAAAGCAGATGAATTAAGGCTGTAATGAAGTTTAATTGTAGTTGCTTTAGCTCCTTAATTTTCCATACAGTTTTAGCCTCTAAGAGTTCGAAGTTTCAGAATTT
>JBBIGB010138844.1:3292-15503 GCA_037577075.1 Alestopetersius hilgendorfi
TCTGCTGTGGCCTAAGACACACTTCAACTAAAAAGTTATTAAGACCCTCACTTACAGCTTCTGTGTGTTGTGTGTGTATACCTTACACTTCCCAGTACACCAGTTACAGTGATATTTTGTCCAAAAATTCCCTTTTACCAAAATTGTAGCTTCTCTAAAATACCTTGTTGTCTGCATTTTGCTTCTTTAGTTTTGCACTGGAGCTACAAGTCTAATGTAACTAACATGTAATGGACGATTTGCATGTCTAACTGCAGGCTTGAGGCTCCAGGTCAACACAGAACACAGTGGCCCTGATTACTGTGCATGTGATGCAGCTAATTACTTATATTATGGCGACCAGTGGGTGATAAAGGAAAGGCCTCTTACATACTAGTTAGGCAACCGTAAAGTCAGCAAAGAAATGCTATGGATGTAAATATGAGAACTTGTGACATATGTAGTAATTCCAGCTGTGCTCACAGTAACAAGGACAGTAATTGTGCGAGATCCGGTTGTGTGGTGTATGTAGCTTTCATTTGTGTACCATTCAGTGCCTGCTGTACATACTATCTGCATGTGACATCCATCCACCATAGTTAGAACCCCTTGAAAAGTGTTCAAACATGCATGGTGTTTAAAGAACAGTGAGTCTCCCCCAGTGTCCCTCACCATCCCCCCACTCTCTGACTTTTCTCTTACATGACATCATCACCACAGCAGATTAAGGGTAGCAACACACTATAAATCACCTAAAGAAGCTCGCAGCATGTGGTCTGTCGTGAGTAACACACACACACCCACACCGAAACACACAAACACACACACACACACACACACACACAGAAACGCATGCAGTGTGAAATACTAGCTATGCTGAGGGAGAATCCTGCTGTGCTGTTTGATTTAGCCTACAGCGTTGCTGGCAGCAGCACACAATAAATATGCTGATATATGTTGGTTTGTGGTGTATACAAGTTAAGGTGTGTGTGTGTGTGTGTGTTCCACACCTGCTTCACGCTTTCAGTGGCAATGAAGGAAGATCAATACACCGCATGTGCGCATGTGTGTTTCCTCTCACCTGCTCCATGCTTCAGCGACCCTCCTCCTGTCTCCTGGTCCTGCTCATGGCCCGGTTTTCCAGGAGGAAATCCACCAGGAAAACTTTCAGGTAAATCCACAAAACTCCTTGCAGCGGCCAGCCTTTGAGGGGGCATGAAGCTGTGTACCTTCAGAGATGCATTTTCTCTCACCCTGTCAGTCAGTGCCTTATTTGGTCACTCCCTTTGCTCATCCTCTTCATTCTTTCTCTCCTGGTTCCTATTGTTGGTAGGATCTCCGTGAGAATGTGTGTTTGTGTGTTTATGATGTCTGTGTCCTCTCCTCCCCTCTTCTTTGCTTGCGACACGTACACTCAGCAGATCCTTATACATCCACTTGCTCCCTTGCTCCTTTTGCTTTGCCTTCCTTTTCCCTTTCTTTCACCCTCCCTTTTTTCCCTCTTTCCACTTCCCTCTTTCTCCTCCTCCCTCCTCCCCTCCCATCTCCCTTCCCCCTCTCTCCCTGAATGGTATCTGAGGGTAAGAGAGAGAGGATGGGACAGGAAGAGGGGGGTTGGTCTGAGAGGGTACATGTGACCACTGGGCTCTGGAGGCCCCATGGCAGCTGCCTAGCTCAAGCCACGGTCGTCATTGGCAACGGCTGCCATGGTGCACAACAGTCAAAGAATTTGGTGCAAAGCCATTGGCTGACAAGGCTGTGCATAGAGCATGCAGGGACATGTAGTTCATGGGATATGGATGGGACGAAAAAGTGCACAGTGTGTGTGTGTGTGTGTGTGTGTGTGTGTGTGTGTGTGTGTGTTTCAGGCTCACTGGGCCTCTGAGAGGAATGTGAATTTTCCACACAGTTAGCCACAGATCAGATATGAGTCCTTTAAGACCTTGAAGGACTAACTCCAGTGTTTTCGCTTGAATCGCTGCCTGCCGTATCTGTAGCAAACCATCGATTACCACAGACAATTATTTTCTTGTCCTTAGAAAAAGAAACAGAAAACCCATTCATACAAGCCAAAAAAAAGTGCTGAAGCAGCCGCCCATTGGCTTCTATTATAAGTAGATTGTGTCTCAAAGAAACACCTGCCTGCTTCTATTATTAATGGATTATGAGTCAGATTTCTCCTTTCTTTTCTAAGGGAACTATTATCCTAAAATGCTTCCCACACACGAACCTTCAGGTGTACTCCCAATCAAGAAAAATGAATATTTATTTAATTTCATTCTATTAGGCTTCTATGCAATTTTGCAGGTACTCCACTGCTACAACACAAACAGGATTCAGCACACGGCAAAACTAAGTTCTAATAGGTAACTGATGTGCAGTGTTTGAAAGCCGTTCCCAAAAACTACAGAAAATATATCTCACAAGAGATCTGTCAGTGTCAGGATAAGCAACATTAACAAGAATATCTAGTTCTTCTCCCTTAAAAGTAGCATGAAAATACACAAATAGCTAAACTTCAAACTCATAACCTAACCAAGAGACATAAACTTGGATGACAGAAATAAAATAATAATATTAAGTTATTGTGCATTGAAACATTACAATTGTCTCTGTAATGTTTAAAGTGCTATATTCACACATTTTCTTCCATTTCTTATGATATGTAAGGAGAGATGAACACCTAACTAATATTATGTAACTTTTGATTACTTGTTTGCCAGTTTTGTAGTCTTATCATAGGACAAAAAATTAACATTCATTTGCTAAGTGCAAAAAAGGGATGTTGGAGAAGGCTGCATTGTACGCATCGCCCTGAAGCAAAATACAATAGAACTCATGTATCAGTTTATTATATACTGTTGCATCCATGAACAAAATGAGTATCTTTTATTTACTGTCTAAAGGTTCATATCATCTTTGTTAACTTAGTGCAGGTTTAGTTTGCAGTTGTAGAGTATTTTCGATTTTAGCTTGGTGTGATTAGCAATTGGCATTTTGTGAAAGAAATTGGCAACATAAGCACCAGTGGCCACTCATTTTCAGCTATAAAGCCCCTTGTACCTCCCATAATGGCACATCATGCTGCTGCTTCCCCCAAAAAGTGAGACCTCTTCAAGGTACTGTATGACTGTTGGATGTTTTAAGTAAACTACCTGTAACTGCCAGCTAACTATGTGTCAAACCATCTGTCATACATTCTCACTGTCCATCCGTCCATCCATCCATCCATCCATCCATCCATCCATCCATTATACTATTAATATTTTACCTGGAAGTTCAAATATTAATGGAAGGCCACAAAGTCAGTGCTTCTAAAAAGTTGGGTAAGGGTTCGGAGTGATTACACTTACTGTCACATCGACTTGCTGCTCCTCACTGAGTGTGAGTGTCTGTGTAAGGTGCGCACAAATAATGTGAGTGTAATGTATAATGTGAATGGATATCGTGAATGTAAGAGTGCATAAATTCTAATAGGCATTACTGTAAGTTAATATTTGATGTTACATATTTGTTGTCAAACGCTCAGATGTGTTTGTGAGTTTGAGCATAGTGTCATTATTTCTAATAAATTATTTGACCAAATGCATTTTTCGACTGAACTGAGCAAATGCATTTTTATGGGGCTCTGGGTGGGACCCTCAATATGCTTCTTTGCCAGGCGCCCCCAGGCAAGGCAGCCTAGGATCAGATCACCACTAGTTTGGTGTTGTAGCTTCGTTAAATGCTTAGCAGATGATGTTACTTTACAGTATGTGGATCTGTGGCACTTTAAATCACTGTTCATTTTACAGCCACAGTCTCCCACATGCATGTACCCACTGGCATTATATTGGGGGTTGGGCACAAACATATAGCCTGACCTAATCATCATATAACAGTTAATGACAGTTTTTGTCTCTATACCTCTCTCTCTCTCACACACACACTATGTATGGATGTAGAGAGAGAGAGTGAGAGAGAGAAAGAGGAAAGGCCTGGGCATGCTTGGTCATTCAGGAAAAGGAATTCTCAGTTGTTTCCTCCATCCTGCGTGGAGGGAAACTGACCACCTCATGCCGCTCCACCTCAGCAGGAACTGGGCTAATATGAAAGATCAGCTAAAAGAACCAACAGATCTTTATGCTTTTTGGCCATATCTGATTTGTCTTTAACACAACATGCTTATTTACCTACCCCTTTGTGAGGGGCCCAGAAGAAACAGAAGCCTTTTCAACTTCGGCATTAAAAAAACCCCCATAAAATTTACTAAGAAGTTACTAAGAATATGTAAAGTTAGCATTACTCAATTATACCACAAGCAAAGAAATTCTAGGATCCCTCAATCAGTATTTAAGGCAATTTAAAAAGATGTAGATTACTTCCTTTTGGTGACTGTATATGTTTTTCAAGGACCAAATAATAAGCCAAGAGTATATTCATATGGACTTTTTCATTAGTTACTTACAAAAAGCAACAATGCATGTCTGGTGACATTTTCAACAGAAAGATCACTGCGCCATCTAGTGTAGGAGTTTATGCTGAGTGTAAAGTGGTTTTCATTAAAGTGAAGTTTAATTGGTTAGTTTGAAGAAGTGAATTTTTGTACTGAAAATGAGAAAAAATCTTTTGAAATGTGTTTTTAAAGGAGAAAAATATAGGCAAGGTTTGATGTGAGAGGGATCCAAGAGAATCTAGCTCTCTTGATAAGAAAAGGCAAACATACTCCTTATTTTAAAAACAATCACTCCCTTAATTTTACTGTAGTATATTTAATGTCTGCATTGTGAGACTTCCATAACAAGTTGCCTTGAATGTATAAGGGTTTTTTCATAAAAACCAAATATGATCAGGGCAAAGCGCATATAAGAAGAGGTGGTTAGATAGATCTTTCACGTTTCTTTGGAAACACAGAGACAGAAATGGAATTCTCGTATTGGTGAATTCTTAATAAAAAAAAAAAAAGACTTTCCCTATTTAGCATTATCCCTGCCTCCCCACTGACGTGCTGTCTGCTGTAAAAGAAGTAATTTCCCTTGACTAAACATTACCCCATGTCTTAAAATAGTTTTTCAGTTGTAAATTAAGAATGTACATGTGATGGCAGCAGAGATATTCTATGATAAGATCAAATAACATTTTATTAGTCCCACAGCCACAAAATTGAGCAGTACAAGTGAAGAAAGTAGAAGTAACATAACCCATAGAATAATAAGCCAAGAGTAAGTGAATATGGATTTAGTTATGTACGAAAAGAAACTATACGTGTCTGGTGACAATGACATTTTCTCCACAGCAAGATCACTGCGCCATCTAATGTAGGAAGTTTGATGCTGAGAGTAACGAAAACAAGAAAATTTTAGAATTTTTTGTTTTTAATTTAATGATGTTTTTAGCTAAATTTTTCATTTATAAGTGTAAATTCTCACACAACCCAATATTTATCAAAACGTATTTATCAAAGCACTTAAACTAACTTAATTCCTGTTCCATAGAGAATTTAAGCTTTTTTAAAAAAAAATAAATAAAACTTTATGCTAGATCCTTTGTATTTTATTTCTTTAATTTTGTTACCTCATAACTATTGTCATTGTTTCAAATAATTAAAATTTTTAAAAAGTTGATACCTGTTGTGGCCATTGAGGTCTACCTCCGTTGTGGATTAAAGGTGAACGGAATTGCGGCCCTGTCCACAGGAGCAAAATGGGCGGATGTAAGTATTTTTATATGTGATTGATATTTGTCTTGAGATAATAAAGTTGTAAGTGCTTCTCATTTTTAAATGGTTACACATCATTGTGCAATTTTAAAAATGTTTTTGCTTTCAAAAGACAACTGCATTGTTCATTGCATTAAGCTTCAACAGCATCCCACCCACATCATTTAGCTGCAGGTCCATTCCCTCCATGCTGAAAGAAGCAGCATGACGGGCTTAAGCTGGTCGACCAGCACATTTGACCAATTTGGCTATATTTTTACTAGACATGGCACAATACCACATTTTTGGGTCCAATACTGATATTGTAAATTTTGATATCTGCAGATACAATACAAATCCGATACTTTTTTTTAAACAGAAAACAAAATAATGCATTAAAAAATACATTTTTTATATATTAAGGGAGAAACGTTGCACAGAGAACATGGTATAGTACAGGGGTCAACAACTCAACACTCAAAAAGCCTTTTGGACCCAGTTCCCACAAAAGAGTAAACACCAGGAGCATCTAAAATGAAGAGAACACAGCATGTACTGTTTTATACTTTTATGCCATGTAGAAAAACTAGGCTAGTATGTTGCTTGTGAAATTTTATTTATTCAAAGAAAACATTTTGAACATTTAGAAACATTAAACACATTGTATTTTAATGTTACAAATTTTAAACTACAAAAAACAAAAAAAAAAACAATGAATAAAACTAAAATACATTTAACACCTAGAACTCAGGAACCTCTTTGCATCATATAGCCTACCAAAAGTGCTGTGTCAGACAATGGCCCTCCAATTACGTCAGCAGAAATTGAAATGTGTTTCAAGAATAACAGAATCCGCCATGTACTTTCACCACCATATCATCCTGCATCAAATGGTACAGTAGAGTAGGCTGCACAAACAGCCTGGGAGAGAGTTTGTTAGTCCAAAGAAACTGTGGATTCCAGGAAAGATTCTGCAACAAAGAGGACCTCTGACCTATGATGTTGGTCATCGTCAAGTCAAGGTGAATGTGGATCACCTGCGTACATCAAATGCTTCAAGCTGGCCAACCAGAGGAGAGGATGATGATTTCTTGGAGTACCCAGTGGGCTCTGAGGAACAAGCAGGATGGACTCATATGCTGCAAGTGAGGTTTTCCACTGGCGCACAAATGTTGCCGGCGGGAGGGGACCCCATGACTGCAGCAAAAACGTGACTGCGGCAAAATCAGCAGTCACATGCTTATTATTTTAAATACATCTCAACAAACAGATTCAACTCATTTCAAACTGCATCAATAATAGCAGGGAAGCTCAATTGAGCAAAAACGGCTCACGTACACTCTCAAACTTACACACTTTACAAACTGCTGCTGTTACAGTTCCCCATCTCTTCTCCCTAGCACTGAAGGCAGGCGCAAACGCAGACTTTCATTTTACTCAAGTTTATTTAATTAAAGCAAAACAGAAACGAGGGCCTAACAGACCTCAAATCAAAAGGAGACAGGTGAAACACAAACTATACTCATTATGATGGGTGGACCGACAAATTAAACCTGAGCACAAACCCTTTTATAGTCTAAAACCCCACCAATAATCAAACCCAAACACTCAACACTAACATACTTCAACCACTTCATAATAGAACACCCCATAATTCAAAATCTAAACAATACAGCTGCCTTCTCTAGCTCTCTGCCAACAGCTCACCAGGTGAGATGATGTCACAATGGCCAACTTTGATGAATGGATCTCCAGGGCCAAAATTATCACTATTAAATTATCAATACTGAAAAAGTTGGATACATGTGCATTACACTGGATATTATTGAACGTTTTGGCTTTGGAACCTTTTTTGCTGATAAAGAGAATAATAAAAACTAGATGCATTTCTGTGAGCTGTGTGATTGCTTGGTTGCTGTAAAACCAGTGTTTGGAGACCCAAATATTGGTTTTATGGGCAAAAAAAGCTGCGCACCAAGATGCCATTAATTTAGTGGCTCTGGCCAAGCCATTTACCGTTAAGGACGGCTGAATGCGCAGCTGATTCACAGACGGATTATTTTTAATTAAACCACCGTGACATGTCTTTTTTGTAACTAACCTGAGCTTTAGTTACTTGAAGTCTGTTCATGAGTCTGGAATGTTTCTGTGTGCTTTGTCACTTTCAGCCAGGTTAGCCATGATGTCATGCAGCCAGGTAATTAGTAGCTCCATGCCCATCAAAATGAGCATCACCCCTACCCTGAAGTGTTTGCTAAACTTCAATTCACATTTAAATATATTCACATGACTTGCCAGTTTAAAGTGATCTTCCTCATAAAAATTCCTCATTCATTAATTTTAATGTGGAAATATACCGGTGGGGTGATTATTACTGAATCATAAAGGGAATTTTGCCTGAAAAGAGGTGGACCATGTGAGCTAAAACTGTCAGGGAAAAGTCTTACAGTCTTTAGACTGGAGAGCAAAAGAATAAAAACAACCACCAAAAATTGGGCTTCCCATCTAAAAGGGAAGACAGGAAGTGAGCACAAAACCCACAAATAAAAAATGCCTGTTTTTAAAAAAGAAAAGAGCACAGGTGGAGAAAAGTCCCAAAGAGCTAGATGATAAAATACCACAGAGAACTCAAGTAGCTTGAGAGAAACTGAAAACCCAAGGAAAACCCTCAAGAAGTAAGATATGTACAAGAAAGACAGACACTTAAGAGACAAGTCAGAGTCGTTTGCCAGAACAGAGCCTTAAGTAAAGGGTAGCACAAGTGTAACCTTTTGAAAGGAGTGACACAAGTGTACCCTTATGTAGCGAGTGATACAGGTGTCTCCCAATCACGGAAGATCGACTCTGTGCCTCCCTCTGCTGGCCCGAATTCCCAACCCAATCCCACTTTATGGCTCAGAAGCTTGAGTCTTGTGTCCCTTTGTTACCAATGAAATTATTCTTAAAACTATACACATATATAACTTCAAAACACAGCATTTTCTTCTCTGCTATAGATATGATATATTTCCCTATGAATGTTGTATGTGGTGTGAAGATAACTTCTAAAGCCTGTTGAGAGCAAGCAGCCAGCACCCACTGTCAGCAGAATGAGAGGTAAGTGCTGTGAAATGGTGGCCCAATATACGCTACTCACAATAAACTACGAATATTTGGCATTCGGGTGAAATTTAAGGAAAACATAAAAAGTTCACACTGCAGTGATATAATATCATGAAAGAAGGGCGTTTAAGTAGAAGCATGCACTGTTGAATTAAACAATTTATTGAAACAAAAGCCAACAACAACGGTGAGTATACCACAATAAAAAATGTCAATGTCTCAATAAGGTGTCATGTGCCCTTGAGCATCAATTACAGCTTGACAATGACAAGTCAACTTATTGGCTGCTGAGGTATAGCATCCCACTCTGCTTGAGGCCATCAGGTCATTGAGGTTCTGGGGTACAAGCCTCTTCACGGCAACTCAGGAAAAGTATTGTGTAATGTCGGCCTAACATACATAAACACAGCAGCCACAGGAGGTCCACATGGTGGTCTACGGTAGATGAGATCTGTCTGATCTCCTGAAGAAAGAACTGTGAGCTTCATCTGACATCTGAGCAATCTGAACCAGGCATGAAGTGATTTTTGTTATTTTCACCCTTAACTCCAGTACTAGAACTGAACAATGTGTATAAGTTTAAAGTTGGCTGATCCATATAAGAAAACTCCCAGTCTATAAGGAATTCCTGCATGGTGGACATGTCCTTTAATGTTTAGTTGTTGTCCCATGATTTTTTCACTTGCACATTATCAAGCCCATTATACTCATAGGGACCTTCAATGGTTTGTAGGAGTTTCTGTTCAAGTGTTGTCTAATATTGCTGTTCCTTTACCTCTTTTTTTTATAATAATACAGTGAAAGCAGCAGCACTTTGTTTTGCAGCACTAATGTCAAGGACTTGATTTATTTTCATGTAACTTTTGCAAATTATTTTAAAATAGCATCCAAAAAAGGTGTTTTAATGAATACATAATTTTTGCTCATATTTATGAGAAGATATTTGATCTTATTCCATATATGCACAGGAAGTATACTGAATAGCAAAAACAAAAGTGTCTGGATACATGTTTGTAGTCGGTGCCTGCATTAGAAGCATTTTTATTTAAAATGTATGTAAAAAGTGTTTGTAAATATTAGAAACAATCTTTGGTATAACAAAAATTTGGTTGGTTGGTTTTGAAACATATCATGGCTTTGGGAACAGGATCCCCAGATCCTGACATTATCTGACTGTGGGGGCATGCACTCACACCTAAGGGCAATTTTATATTACATATATGTCTTTAAACTGTGGGAGGAAACTGGAACACCCACTGGAAACCCTAAGGGAGAACCTCCCCTCAGAAAGGACCCTCTGCCCTGCCCCCAACCAGGAATCATTTCCAGGAAATATATAACAACTGAAGTATTTATGAAGCATTTTTTGTGGAAATGGCAACATCTGAACAGAAAAAATAGCTAAATGCATCTTCTCTGACAAATAATTTTAAAAAAATAAAAAAAAAGGAGTTATTCCAATAGTATCCTTAAAACCCTAATTAAAAATGCAAAACTACTATTTAATTCAACTGCTCCAAGACATTCATTCATTTTCTGTAACCACTTAATCCTTACTAGGGTCATAGGTACCCGGAGCCCGGAGTCTACAGGCATGAGGCAGGGACTCGTCCTGGGTGGGGTGCCAGCCCACCACAGCATTATAGGATCAGTCCCTGTAAAAATATCCCCTTGCAGTGTTTGTTATTTGCTTTTATGCTCATACACAGAGCTGAAAGTGGTTCTACAATATGGCTCCAAAGAACAATATTTGGCATCTTTTTCAGTGAACTAAAAATGGCTGAACATGTGTGCTGGAACTTTTACTTCAGGAATTCACAGATTCATAACTAGCTGTCAGGTGCTGTCAGGTGCTGTACATTTTAATACACCATTAGAACACAATTTTCTTCTGTGCTGGGTGGAAAACACGTTTGGCAGGCACTGTGTCACTTGACACAAACATACCTGGACAGCAAGGCACCTCAAACATCCGCAGTACATCAGACCTGCTTTGTTCTATTAACTGAAATGACTTTGGTTTGCTCCTGTAGCTCTTTACATAGTGTAAATGTTTAATGGTAAATGAACCAATGACAGATCTGTGTTTACAAGAAGTAAAATCTCATTACATTAACATATTAACATAATATTTTTACGTTTTTATTTCTTAAAAGATACAAAGTTTCCTCAACAGTTCTGATCGTGTCACTGGGGTATAATTGTGTAACTCAATTTCCCTGTTATATTGCACGAACGTCATACGCAGAAGCATGGCCCTTAATTTGCGTAACTTTGTAACTCCCCAGTCAAAACCTGTTTGGTGTGTTAGTCTATACATGGTTCATCTCCGTCATCCTTTTTGACCTTGAAGAGACGTTGTTTTTTTTGTGTTAGGAGTACTCTTTCTACGAACAGGCACATACACCTAAACTTTCTAGTTGAGCTGGTTTGTTTGGAGCACACACACCTACACAGACATGCATACAAATGTGCTTAGTCATTCAACTATACAGAGAAGATCAAAAACAAGTAAATGATGAAAAAGCTCTAGAAAAATTTGTGCGCTAGACACTACTGGAGATTAAGGACAGATGAGAAAAAATGTTCAAGTAAAAGAGTGGATATTGGGTTTTGATGATTGCACAGAAAACAACACAGTGTCATTGTTATGTATGGTAGAGGTCGCATGAAGGAATGATTTAGGCTGGAAATGTGGCATCAGGGAGTATTTGAAGCAGCAGAAATGGTAAATTACATTATTGGTGCCTCTGCCTCAAAAACTAAAACTGGGTTGGATCATACAGCTGGACCATGATACAAAAAAACGACCTAATGGTCATGAAAATCATTCAAGGACCACAGAATGAAGCTTTTCCATTCCAGTGCCCTGACATAAACCCCCATAAACTTGTGAAGTGAGCTGAAGAGAGGAGGTCCAAAATAAAGGCTCCAGAACCCTGGAGGATCTGAGTGATCTCAGATCCCTGTATGTTCCAATCTTATCAAGGTTGGCAAATAGAGGTTTCACAATATACCAAATATCAAAGTTGGATTTTTCCACATTCCACTAAGCCAATAGACTCATACTAATGTACTGAGTATTTTTAAATTATTCCAGTTTTCCTTCTACTTGCGTATGTCTGTGAGTAAAGTAGCGGACAGCAGGGCTCAGGCCTGAAAAATGTATGTAGTTAAACAGACCTAAGTAGAATGTTCTTTTGATTGTCTTCTCAGATTACCATCCCATACTAGTAGTATTCTCTGCTTTATTTTCCTGCCTTTTCTACCTATCAAAACTGAAACCTGACTCAGAGAGAGGACTGCTGATCTCATGCACAAATGGCAAATAAAAATCTTAAATCTTGAATCTTTAATTGTTTACCACACATCTGGTGAAACTATGTCAATCAGTATAGTCAGTCTTAAGTTTAGGCTTAGGTGTAATGCCTTGAAGCATTGAAAAGATATTTA
>JBBIGB010139139.1:5439-15497 GCA_037577075.1 Alestopetersius hilgendorfi
AAAATATTAAAAAATACTTAAAACATCTAGTTTAGTTTCTAGTTACTTTGTAATGGTCCAAACTGACATTTTAAACTAGATGTTTTAAATATTTTTAAATATCAAATTCCTCAAAAGTAAAAGTTGTACTGGCTAATAAGAAGAACTGGTTCCAACGCGTTTCGTATGGTTCCAGATGTTTTAAAAAAACGTCCATTTGCTAATAAAACTAGAATCAGGCATTTTTATTTTCCAATATTCAGAAGGCATTCCATATGCAACAGATGTGCAGTAATGTGCCTTGTTAGACAACTTAGCGCCACTGCTTAACTTAATCAGGTCTTAAAAATTAAGCAAACTCTTCTTAACTTCAGTTTGGGCTGTATTCATCTAGACACAGATCTAGACTGTATACCACAGCAGTACAAATGGAAAATAAACACATGACCTAACTTAATAAAATGACCAATTATTACTTAAAGGAATTGTCCAGCAAATTGATTTTAGACAGCATACTATATTTAGACAACTGGGAATGGTTTCAAAAACCACCTCACTAGCACAATGAGAGCTGGATGCAGTGTAAAAAGCCGCATTTATGGAAATTATTTGAACAACTATTGATTTCTAGTGCTCTGGACTCCAAACATGACTTGAGTGATCAATTGCACACGGGGTCGGTGGGAATTTGTGGAAATTTTATTTTCGACAAACAATTCCTTTAAGACCAGGGTCAGGTTGTCCCAAAGAACCCCACATGTGTGCAATAATCATGCTAGTCGGATGTAACACCAATGTCTATGACACTTTGTTGTGTCACGTGGTCTCAGTTTTGTGTTCAAATCTGTCATGGTGTTCACACTGAAGGCTCAAAAGGCCTGTGTTACATTACACTGAATAACTTATCTGCCACCACCATCTCTTCATTCAAGCAATCTAAGCTTATCATCTACAAACACATTTCACCGAACCAAGTAGTGGTGAAATGTGCTTCTGGAGTAGTGGAGCTTCTGGAGGGGAAAATCTGAAACACACAAGCTGACTGCTATTCAAGCAATAACAACGGCTGATGAAGCTCATAATGAGGAAGTTCATCATAATATTTTTCTGAGCTCTCACCACATCTCACTGCGGACCCCACATGAGCACGAGCACGAAGTGTAGACTAATCTCTTTCCCTCTCTAACACACCTCCCAACAGCTGTCTTTGTCCTCTCACTGTCTCTTTTCCTGTCTGAAAGAATGACTCATCTGTGTTGCTGTTACTAGAGTAGCATGTGTGTGTAAGAGAGAAAGAGAGAGAGAGACATCAACGTGTTTATCAAAGCAGTGCATGGAATTTACTTCATTCAAATGTTCAGATCATTTCCACACACACCCATTGTCTCACTTTCTGTGTTGGAAAAATGTGTTTCGTTCATGTGGGAATAATGTCCACATGTGAATCATGATGCACACTAATGGTTATTCAGTGAAATAAAGGCCTGCTGGTCACTCACTCGTTCAGGCAGGTCCTCCACGGGGTTAATGGTGTGCAGCACCTTCTCCACCCTTATTCAGCTTCTCCTCACTTTTGGCTTGGCCTGCACGGCCAGCTGTCCACATCAGGCTTCACTCCACTCCTCAGAGCGCTGAAAGTGCGCGGGCTCTTCAGGGAAAGGTGCAGACTGGGGCCAGGCCGCTGTGCTCATGATGTGACCCCCTCCAGCAGGGGCTCATAACGGCGCACTGCGAAGCCGCCCTGCGCAAAGCACAGCGGAGGAAGTCTCAGTTTGAATATTGTGATTTGAATATTTCGCGCATGGCCACAAAAGCAAAACCGAAAAGAGACTGCAAGGACCGGAAAACGGTTCAACTGACAAAACCAGCAGCCCCTAAACCCACGCTCACGAAACCCCACTCAGCAAGCAGTTAAAAAAAAACCTGAGACACTCCTCCCGACCCTTTTAGGCAAGTTCACAAGAGATGAGGCAAGATCTTCCTCCGCAGACCGAGTCAGCTTCTCTTAACTTAACAGTCTTCAAGGGGCCATAATTAGACTCGGAAACAACAAAACATGTTTAGCCTTACTCGAAATGAATAAGGCATTTTAACTGTGAAAGTTGCACTTACCTGATCTGTGCGTAAAAACATGTGAAACAGTGCCAACAGCTTTCCCTTTAGTTCTAAAAACAGACATGATACTGTCAGTGTCTTCACTTCTCCATCACTGTGCGTAAACACGGAGCAGTGGAGCGCCCGGTGGGCGGGGGAATCTAACAACTCCAATCTCCTCCAACCACCTCCTCAACTCTTCTTAACTCATTACTGCGTCCACCAGCTCCTCCTATCTCCTCCAGCGCCGAGAGAAGCGCTCCTCACTGGCTGAGCTTCATGAAGCAAATGAGGCTGCAGGGGAGGAGGCAAGGAGAGTCACTGGAGAAACATCTTCCTCTCTAAGCTTTTTTATTCTTCACATTAAGAAGACTCATAACCCCTAATGATAAAAGTAGCAGACGTCAACACATAGAGAACTCTGTGTCCAGAAGTTTGTCTGGACAAAAGAAAATACTCATCCGATGTGTCATAAACAATAGGATATTACTATAAAACATGTTCCCCTTTTGCTGCAAAAAACAATCCCTACTTTTCTGGGAAGGCTTTACATTGGAACATATGTAAAACAGTTCTACTGTTCCACAGTCCAGTACCCGAGGGGTTTATACCCTCTTTAGTTGATGACTGGCATCGGAGATAGTGGCATTAAGATTATGTGTGGCTGCTTCAGAATTCAATTAAAGTCAATTACCACTCAATTGGAAATGCTTCTGTGTAAATATTGCACAGACTGTTTGTAAAATTCAGTACCTGGATGTTCTTCAGTGATGGTTTCTGGAAACTTCTGGACATACAAGTGTTCTAGGAATCTTTATTAAACCTGCAACAAATGCATTGCCAATAGAATGGGATGCTCTCAAGTAACTGCACATTGGATTGTGGGCTGAGGTGTAACTGCATGTTCTAGAGTGAACACCATCCATAAGCATTGGCATAGCTTGGAGTGGCATTTGTGATCAAGAAAGTGGCCTTCGTTTGGCGGGCGTTGGCTGATTATTATTTGACAGATGTTGTATAGGTGCACCAAATTTGCAATATTTCAGTTAAATAGTGGATGTGGATTGATGCTGTTTACAGGTTTAAGAAACAGTTGTGAACTACTTGAGCACTGATGTACGTCACTCTGGATAAGAACGAATTATGTAGTACTAATTATCTAACTACCTGACCTCACCAATACTCTTGCAGATAAATTCAATCAAATCCTTACAGCAATGTTTCGACAAATAGTATAAAGTCTTCCCAAAAGAATACAAGCTGATGCTGCAGCAAGAGGGGGCTAAACTGGTAATATGCTGCATTTCAGAAGAAATATAGATGTCTACACACTTTTGGACATACAGAGTATAGTCAAGTTCTCAAGAGTTTTCTGATCCAAGGGACGTTACTTAAAAGAAAACAGAAAAACAAGCAGGGAACTGAATACTAATGCCTGGAGCACATAAATGCGTCAGGAGAGGCAGGAGAAGATTTACAGAGATACTGTCTGAGACACAACTTGCTTGTCTGCGTATTGATTTTTCACTGTGAAGCCGAAGGGAAGTGAGACAGTGTGAGATCAGCGTGTTCCTGGGAGGCCTGTGGGACCTTAAATTCAAAACACCCTCCCAGACTGCAAAATAAAGAGAACATGAGCAAGCGATCCCACATTTCCACTTTCTGTTTGAAATAATACCATTTCACTCTTGTTTTCAACAGTCTAATTAGCACAAGGTCACGCTGGGTAAGTGTTGCTCTTGATGGTCCATGGACACCTGTTTATGTGAGATACATACGAACAATTTCAATTAAATTATAACTAATAACAATGTTAAAAATAGAAAATATTACTCAGTTGATAATCTTAACAGCTATCTCTCAGTAATCACTGTGAAGCTGATGTCAGATAAAATGTACGCTAGTTAAACTTAATTAAATCTTAATCAAAGGCTTAATGAAATCAAATGACCTGCATCTGAAAAATAATTAACTTTGACCAAATCACAGCTCATGTGATAATCATGATATATTTAACTTTTTTATATTTACATTTAGTGCAACATGTCAGGGTTGCAGGAGTTCTATGTCAGTGGAGGCATGTGTGAATTTCTAGCACCCAAACCTGTTTAAAATTGAAACAACCTCTGTTCCACTGTTCCACTGTTTCACCAGATATTCATGGTTAAAAACAGAGGTTCAAATAGATAATGCACTGCTAACTGACCTCTTAGCAATCAGCCACTCTACTGAACAGAGAAAGAGCCACACCTGGGGAGGAAAGTCATCACATACCGAAACCAAGAAATTGTGGCCAAGAATGATTACAGATAAAGAAAGACACAGAGAGAGAGGGTGGGGAGGGAGAAAGAGAGAGACTTTACATTTTTTTGGAAAAGAAGCTTATCTGAATGCAAAAGGAGTGTGCAGGATGACACATCCACACCAGAGATTACATCAAGCCCCTGACACTGTGTTTGTGTTTGTTTAATGCTACATGCAGGTTTATATGTGTATCTGTTTATGGCAGAAGATGTTGAGTTATGATGTTATTATATCTCCTACACATGAAGGCGCAGAAGTGGAGTGCACAGATACTGCATTATGATAAATCAAGGAGAAGAAGTCATTAAGTAGTGACAAAAATCAATAACAATGTTCACAACCTCTTAGTGGCTCTCACAAATGATCATGCACTTGCTCAGATCTACACCCTATTACATCAGAGAAAAAACGTGTACACGTTTAAATGCAAAAGAGATGCCCTTTATATGACAGAATGTGTCAAACAAGTATGACTGAGTAAAATATGCCTCATTAAAATAAGTGACCAGAAAGACAGCAGTTGTGTTGAAGTAATATTTTAAAGTGCAAATGTTAGAATCATGAACTGTATGTCTTTTGGCTTCAATATTTGGGGGAAATAACTTTAATCAGAAAAAAGAGATTCTTTAAATTTATAAATGCAAAGAAAGCTGTCCTATGTTGTCAGGACAAATTATGTCCATTAATAGAGCAATGCCATGTTTCCATTAGGGGTAATTGTTATGACAGATGCTGAATTGGTGTCACGGAGATGCTTTCACTACTGACACGTTTTATAATTCATCCATTCACAATATATGAGCATCGGAAAAGACAGAAAACATGGGCTTGTGCTTTAATAGCATGACAGAGGTATGTCAGTGAGTTAAAAGACATTGTTAAACACAGAATATGACAGGGAGCACCTTAAGCATTCATTGAGAGGACGTCTTTGCAGGTGCTTTCTTGGTTACAGCTCCTGGTGATGTTTGTCCCAAGGCAGGCCTGTTAACACATGATATTCTGTTCCACCAGCCCCAGGAGTGCAGGTTCTCCCACCTCAACACCCTAGAGAAGCTCTTTGAACCTCCTCTGGTATCCATGGTGACCCGCTGGGACCTTAGATTCCTCTAGGTAGTCGGTCAGGTGATGCTGTGCACAAAAAAGTGATGCATTGAATTTACTTGACTCGAATCATGCATCATTTCCACATGGGGGAACTATTACTTCAGTACGATTCCGCATTTCAGTTTATTCAGTTTTGGCAAAATGCAGTGTGCCTGTAATATAATTTAATTAGAGATTATGTGCACATTTGAATCAAGTAATTTCACTGAACGGGGTATTTATATCAACACGGTACAGGAGTCCGTAATTCAATTCAATAAGATTGGGCTGCATCTGTGTCTGAGGGTCTCCCAATAGTTGAAAAATTACATTCCAATAATGAAACCTACTGATACATAGACAGGCAATTACTTATGATGTGCTAAATCATTATCACTGGGTGCAATTTGTTTATTATTTATTGTGTGCAGTAGTCTTACCATGTGCAATATCACTACTTATGTAACTTATGTAACTATTCATGTCACTACTTATGCAATAGTATTATCGTGTGAAATATCACTACTTCTGTCAATATTGCATGTAATTACAGACTTGGTATAGAGTGCAACTCCAAACCAGCATTTGTGTTAACTAGAAAACTGCTTCAGCAGTAATTTATTTATTTATTTATTTATCATTTTGTGACCATGGCATAGTGTATTGAGTGCTAAACACTAAAAGTGTTTCTGGAGTTTTATTCTGACTTTTATTTTGACTTATTTGAACTATATTTAAATATGTGTTCCTATTTTTGTGTCATTGTGTCTGTACAGTCTTTGCATAAGCAATTTCCTCCAGGATCAATTGGGCTTTCTTATTCTAATTCCGATTCTAATGAAAGAAGTCCATCTGTACAAAACAGAATGAATGTGAAAGTGGGTCACAATCCTTTGTAAAATATTGTGATAATCTACATGAATCTGTTTTTATCAGACCTCCATTTCTTCAGCTATTTATTACTGGTTACTACCTGTTTAAGAAGGCCTTGTTTTGAGACTTTGTCAGACATTTATTCCAAGAGTTTCTCACTTCAAAATATATGAGCCTGTTGCTGACAACGTAACACATTAAGTGCTTGAACTATTTTTCTGATTTGCTTTGGATTAAGCCAACTACTAAACTCAAACACTGAACTGTTATCAGCCTTGCATGTCCAGTGATCTCAACATCCTTATGTATTATTGCATGTTAGGCTGCACCACCTTGCGGAGAGCTGTAGTACTGCAACAGCACCAATAAAAGAAAAGAAACAAAACAGGCCTGTATTGTAAGAATATGGGGTGTTATAATAAGGCCAACACTTGCATGATATGCTTTTGCAAATAACCAGAGCAGATTTACATGCTCGTGTTCATTAGGTGATCATGAATATCAGCCAGATGGGGTGATCTCCTAAGCTCAGGCCAGGAGAGGCTGATCGGAACCAGGCTGGTCTCGTCTGTTTTTGTGATGTGAAGAGACAGTGCCTGTGAAAAAGCGATGCTGCGCGCAGACGCGTCTCCAGCTCATCAGAGAGTGGTCGAGCGGGCCGGGCCGACTGAGTGATGTCATCTGCCGGAAGACGCGCCGAGGCGGAGGCTGCGGGTCGAGTGCAGTGCGGTGCTGGTGGGTCTCCGGTGAGCTCCGGACTGACAGGAAAGAAAACGGCTCCGTCGAACTGCTGGAAAAGCATCTGAACGCACGGGCGGCCGGAGAGCGCACCTTCAGCCTGGGAGACCTTTCGCCGCGCCCCCCTAATGGAGGAAGAAGATGGTGCTTCATTCAACGGCGACTGGCTGATCAACCGCGGCTTCCATTTTCCATAGGAAAACACACAAACACACACATACACACGCCTACGCATAACAAAAACACACGGCTGGAAGGTGACATCGACAAGTGCGAGAATGAATCCGGCCGAGCAAACGGTGACATGGCTCATCACGCTCGGGGTCCTGGAGTCCCCAAAGAAGACCGTGTCGGATCCGGACGGGTTCCTGCAGGGCGCGTTGAAGGACGGGGTCGTGTTGTGCCGGTTACTGGAGCGCCTGCGTCCGGGCTGCACGGAAAAAGTAAGACCTTCTGTTTCATTTTCTCCTCTCGATCTGTTTGCACTCTGTTTGATAAAAGGCTTTAGGCATATGCACATTTGTCCGAAATCCCGCACACGTATTCGGTCCGTGTATCCGCAGCGCGCGCGCCCGTCGTGTCTCCTGCGCGCACCGTGGGCAGCGGTGGAAACACACAGTCTCGTCACGCAGGCCTGCCTGGCTGTGTGATCTGATGATGAGGAGAAACAGGCCTCCGTCCACTCACGGCCAGGTAGGCCGGCTGTGAAACGACAGATTAACCCACATTATCGTGTCGAGTTATGGAAGAAACGACGTACTCGCAAAATCGCATTATGGACACGAGCGGACATCTGTTCCACATGAGCGGGGTTATTTACCCCACTCGAGGAGGCACCGATGGAAAAAACCAGCAAAAAAAAAAAAAAAACAGGTGCAGCTAATAACAGCGCGATCATAAGCTGTTAATTCTCTGGGGAAGCGATGGGTGATGTTAAACAGTACATTTTCAGATGTTCTGAGGGGGTTTAACAGAGATCGAGCTTCATCAGAGGCTGTATGGACACTGTGTTTGTGGTGTAAGCGTTATGAGAGAAGCTTATTTCAGTAATATTTGGATGAGATTCAAATGTTGAAAAGGCAAAATAGAGAAAATAAAAGCTAAACATAATAAACCAACAATTAAATATACATCTCAGAGATCACATTTTTGCTGACAGTATCATGAGTGCTACAAGCAATTTACTAATAATTACAGAATTAATAGCCTAATAATAATATGCCTCTGGGGATATAATTGACAGCTTGTGGTGTTTATAGAAAGGCAATATTGTAATACAACACTAACAGTCCTAAAAGGCATAATCAGGGATTTGTGACTGTTGTTTATAAGAGTGTTTTGATACAGTCTGGTCTAAATGCATCTTTTCTCTCGACACAACTCTTCATTACAGTGTGAGGCAGCAGTCTTATACTTTTCAGTGATTACATATAATGTGTATTTAAATAATAGTGTTTAGTGTTTAAATAATGTTTTGGCCACATAAAACCGATGTGGCAAAGCTTATATTACTGCATACAGACTTTAACTGCTCATAATTGCCATTGCATTTAGAAAAAAATGACCTCCTGTAAATATTATTCTAGCTCCTATAATCAAACTGTAAATCCAAGAGCAAATCCTCTGCAGTTTTCCTTGACTTTTTTAATACAACCCCAGAACAAATATTAAATCTGTGTTTAATTTTCTTATTTCCTACTTATTTGCTGCCCATTTTCACCATTTTCATTAGCTTTCCTTTGCCCTGACTGTCATGTTATTGCGCAAAATACTTTCACCAAGGGGATGTATTTTAACTTCACAATGTCTTAGTTTGCGCAATTTTAATGCAGTGCAGCTGCTACAAAGTCTTTATATACAAAATCACAGTTCTCCACAAATTATAGGCTACAATTGGATCAAAGTAACTATTTCAATAGTCTTGAATCACCACCAGTCTACTGCAAAAAAAAGTCCATTGTCTTTCCCACATATATAACCAACATGCTTAATTGGCACCAGTTTTGTAAGGTATGCTTTAAGTAAAGAGAGTTTCAGTAAATATTTACAGATTTTCCAACATATTTAGAAAGTCAAAAAGGGTTTTACAGACCTCACTGCTGGACCAGCCCTGCTGTACCCGAGGGAGGGCGCATCCACTTGTGGAATGTGACTTTTAGGTTGAATGACCAGGTCTTGTGAGGGCAAACTCTGTTGTCTAATATTACAATGAACTGACTTAATTGAGTGATGGTTACATTTTTAACATATTTACTCACAGTCAGAAATGTAACCACAGCAGTAAATTGCTCCCGGCTTTTACATTGTGAGAGCTGGGTTTTGTTGTTGCTACCCAAGAAAACCATCATGTCAGCTATCTTTAATAATTTAATTTACAGGGAGATTTCTTTGATAAGTGTTATGGAATGTTATACAGAAGTGAAGGGGTGGTGGTAGCCTAGACGTAGGATATTTGCCTCTGGACCAAGAGGTCATGGGTTTGAATCCTACCTTCAGCACCACCACTGGGTCCCTGAACAAAAACTCTTAAGTTGCTCCAGGGAGAGACTGTCCCCTGTAGGTAGGGACTGGAAGTCGCTTTGGATAAAAGCGTCTGGTAAATGTAAATGAAAGCGTTTATGCTATACATTTTTATTTCAGTAGTATACAGAAATGCACTGTATAGACAGAAGTATTGGGACACATCTGTTTTTCAGGGTTTGGTCTAGGCCCCCTTACTTTCAGTTTAGGATCTTAAGGCTTCAGCATGCAAAGACACTTTGGACAATGCCATGCTTGTGGACAGTTTGGGAAAGGCCCTTTTCTATTTCATCATGAGTATTCTCCAGTGCATAAAGCAAGCTCTATAAAGACATGGTTGGAACAGTTCGGTGTCGAAGAAGCTGACTGGTGGACACAGCCTGACCTCATTTACATTTACATTTACATTTACATTTACGGCATTTAGCTGACGCTCTTATCCAGAGCGACGTACATCAGTGCTT
>JBBIGB010140339.1:0-15477 GCA_037577075.1 Alestopetersius hilgendorfi
AGCCTTCCTCACTTCATCCTTACTAATCTCAGCTACTTCCTGCTCCACAGCAGTCATCTCTTCTACTCTACACTCTCTCTCATTTTCCCCATTCACATCAGCTCTTCAAAGTACTCTTCCATCTTCCCATCACACAACTGGCACCTCTCAGTACATTTCCATCCCTATCCTTAATCACCTGAACCTGCAGTATGTCCTTTCCATCTCTATCTCTCTGCCTTGCCAACATATTCCCTCCCTCCTTACTGTCCAACCTAGCATACCAGTCATCATACACCCTTTGTTTGGCCTTTGCCACCTATACCTTCACCATACGCTGCATCTCCCTGTACTCCTGTCTATTCTCCTCAGTCTCAGTGACCCACTTCTTCTTATCTAATTTCTTTCTATGTATATGCTCCTGGACTTTTTTTCGTTCCACCACCAAGTCTCCTTATCTACTTTACTCCTTCCATATGAAGGAGCACTCCAAGTGCTGTCCTACCCATCTCCGTAATCATATTATCTGTATCTATCCAATCATCTGGGAGCACATCCTTGAGAAGAGCCTTTCTCAACTCCTAACTGAAAACCTTGCAACACTTTTATTTTTTCAGTTTCCACCACCTGGTCCTCTGCTCCACCTTTGTTCTCTTCATCTTCCTCACCATCAGTTTCATCCTACAGATCACCATCCTATGCTGTCTCACTACACTCTCACCGACCACTACCATGCAGTCAGTAATCTCATTCAAATTACCACGTCTACATAAGATGTAGTCCACCTGTGTGCTCCTCCCTCGACTCTTGTATGTCACCTTATGTTCCTGTCTCTTCTGGAAGAAAGTATTTACAACAGCCGTTTGCATCCTTTCAATCCTCTCCTGAATACAAAACCTGCCCATCACTTCCTCATCCCCTCTCTTCCCCTCACCAACACGTTCGTTTAAGTCTGCACCAATTTCCACTCTCTCAACTCTGGGGAAGCGCTGCATCAAATCATCTCCTTCTCTTCTAACACATCCTACCTGTGGAGTATAACACCTAACATGTATCATTATACCTGCAACTTCAAGCAACTTCAGAGTCATCAGCCTTCCACAGAGTTCCTAACAAACTCCTCCTTTAGCACAACACCTACTCCATTTCTCTTCCCATCTCCACCAAAGTAGAACAACTTAAACCCTTCTCCTAAGCTTCTAGCCTTGCTACCTTTCCATCTGGTCTCCTGAACACATAGTATATCCACCTTCCTTCTCTGCATCATGTCCAACAGTTCTCTAGCTTTACCTGTCATAGTTCCAACATTCAAAGTCCATACTCTCAGTTTGACCCTCTTGCCTTTCCTCTTCTCTCTCTGCTTACATACACGCCTTTCTCCTCTCCTCCGGCAGTAGCCCGGTTTCCAACAACACCCTGTAGGTCAACAGCACCAGTGGCGGTCGTTGTTAACCCGGGCCACGACCGTTCAGGTATGAAATCTCTGTTTGTGACTCGCATGTTTTTTTTTGGCTTAGATTTTATGTTGGATGCCCTTCCTGACACAACTCTCTGCATTTATCTGGACTTGGGACCAGCACAAGGATTCACTGGCTTGTGACCTCTTATGGTTGCAGTCAAGGCGTGGACTACTGACCTCTGAAAGTTGCAAGGGCTCCATGAAATAGACTCATTTTGAAATGTAGGTTATTTTTTCAGTTGTTAAAGTCAACACTTTGAACTCTTTTTTCTCAAACCATTCCTGAACAAGATTTGTGTTGTGGCAGAGCTCATTATCTTGCTACCACAGGTAGCTGCCATACAGGAATGCAGTTCACATGAAGGGGTACATAGTCTGCAATAATGTTTAGGTATGTTTGTGACAAAACATCCACATGAATGACCCCAGGTTTCCTAGCAGAACCTTGTCCAGAGCGACACACTGCTTTACTATCTTGTCATCTTTTCACAGTGCATCTCTTCAGCAGGTAAGCAATATGATTCATCAGACCAGGTGACCTTTCACTGCTCCTGTTCTGAGGGGTCAACATGGGAACTCTGACTGGTCTGCAGCTATGCAGCCCCATATGCAGCAAGCTGCTGTGTTCTGACACCTTTCTATCTTAGCCAGCATTATATTTTTGTGTGCTTTTTATTCTATACTGTTGTGTATAACTTTATTGCTGCTCCTACCTTTGTACTGTCCACTTTATACTGTAACAAAGTAAATTTCTCACTTTTGGGACTAATAAAGGTTTATCTATTCTAAGAGCTACCTTTACGCCCCACATGCACATGCTTCAGTGAGCCTTGGGCACCCATGACCCTGTAGTCGGTTCAGTGATTGTCATTCCTTGGAGGATTTTTGGTAAGTACTACCCACTTTGTTTCATCACACAAGCTGTAAGTTATTTCAGCATGTCTGACACTTTTATAACCAAAGCTGGTTATGACATAATGGTGGACTCATGACACTCTCTAAAATTGGACAATGGCCCTTGGATAAGTTTAGCTTTCTTTTTCATTTCTAAGTTACCTCTAGTTGCAGACCTCTAGCTGAAGAAAGGTTGCAGTTATCAATAAGCATTTGTTTCATCACACATACTGTAAGTTATTTCAGCATGTCTGACACTTTTATAACCGAAGCTGGTTGTGACATAATGGTGGGCTCATGACACTCTCTTGAATAGGACAACGGCCCTTGGATAAGTTTAGCTTTCTTTTTCTTTTCTGAATAAGAAGATCCTGGTGTTCAGACAATCCTCCACAGTCTCCATGGTGATGAAAGGCTCTCTGCAGTCTCCATAGCAATGCTTCAGCAGTACTCATTAAGCACAGGCCAGGCTTTTTAGTCCTAGTGATGGGGTAGGCCAAGGCTAGTGCTTCAGAAAGGACCTTTACAAGCAGTATATGGCATGTGTGCCACTTTCATGTCAGAAGCTCTTCACTACACCATAAGAAAGAGAGAGAGGGTGATTATTAGGGAAACAGTTTTTCTATTGTAACCACTAATTAACATCATGCAGAAATATGCATCTGTTATTTCAACTAGTAACAGTATACTTATATACAGTCATGTTGCTTATAATCGTTTTTATGGCCTGCCGCATGCTATGTAAGAGCTTAATTTGCTGACTATAGTAAGATAATGAGCATGTTCAATTCTGGTATATTTAAAGCTGTGATAGGTTCTACTCAGGGGAAATAAATTAAGAAAATGCACAACATGTTCTAGGAGCCCAGAATTCCTCTGGGCAGTGCTGCTTTGGACATCATGAGATCACAAGAGAAACCTGAGTCAGTACCTGGAAAAAACCTATTGACATAAAAGCTCTGTATGATACCTTTTCTTACTTTGGCAACCTTCTGTCTTGCAAGGTGGTGTACATCTGCAAACTTCATGCCTGCCAGTACCCAAGGCTCAAAACTGGGCTGCATATCACCCCAGCAGTCACCTGACCTACTTCTGTCCTAGCCCCAGTGGACCATGCCGAATATCTTCCTGCAGCATTTCCAGAACATGCTAAGGTGATCCCGAGCCACAGACGTTCACCACCATCAGACCCCTGAGATTCTACACGTGATGGTCTCTTAGACAGAAACGCTACAAAATTGCATGAAAACTAGTTTGTCATAGCATAGTATCCATGATTTTGGGCAGAGCATAGTATCCATGGTTTTTTGGTCTCTCACCTGTATTTTACTACAACTAAAGTTGGTTTGCCTAACCACTATTATTATATAATTATGATATTTTGTCCACATTATAAAGTTTTTCCTGACATAGTAAGTGTTATTTACAATAAAGACTGTAACAGGATTGGCCTACTCAGTCTTTTGGTCATGCCATTAAGCACTTTTGTGTCTCGTTTGATCTGTGTATTTAAGTCACACTTGTTGAGTTTGTCTTTGTTCAGTCTCTACCTGTTGAGCCTCATGCCAGTTAAACCCTCAGTTTCTCTATGGAATACTTCAGGATTTTTATGCCCGCTTTAGTTGTTGGACTTTTTTATTGTTCCTTGCTTTATTCTAAATCTCTCTTATACCAAGGGTTATACCCTCTACTGCTTTGTTTTTTATTAAGTGAGGAAAATTCATTCCCTTTGGTTACCTTTAAAAAAACTGTATTACACCTTTACGCGGCCTTTCTGTGCCCGTCTCTGCTTTTGGGTTTAGAGTCCCTGAGAACCGCTCAATCAGTAGTGCTTCTCTTCCTGGAGTTCTGTGAGATCCTGATTCTCATCTTTCTGTGCTGGTTCAAGCAGTTACCATCCCTCTTCTCTATTCTCCAACTTATCTCCAGCACCAAGCTCTGACAGTGGCTTACCAACATGGTCTTTCAGACAGTATCCAGAATGAGTTGGCAAAAAGGCTGGTTACAGACAAAAGCTTGGGCCAACAGACCCGCCAAGATTCTTTCTTTCTGTTTGATGTCCTCATCCAGCTCATATACCCAGTGCACCTCTGAACAAGCTCAAGATTACCTGGGAAGCAACTCCCACTGGATGGATTTGAAGGTAGGAGATGCATGACTACAAAGAAAGATTCACAAAATGATTCATCCCTTTGCCCTTAATTTAACCATCTTATCATGATGTATGGGACTGGGAATTGCTCGTAATTAAGTTGGCTCTTGAAGAATGGAGGTACAGGATGGAAGGATCTCAACATCAGACCATATAAATCCGCAATAGATCCAGCAAGCCAAACACCCTTGCCACCCTTGCCAATGAACCTTGTTTTTCAATTGCTTCAAGTTTATTCCTTTCTTATCACACAGGAAGCTGGACACCCTGTCCCAGGTTTTCATGGAAAGCCCATTCTGTCTTGCTCTGTCTCCTGTCCAGTAGGGCATAGAAACTGTGGTGAGACAGGCTCTGTGGGGTAATCTTGATTCTGCAGGGTAGCCTGTAGGATGCTAGTTTGTTTCTGCCTCTGTCCAATCAAAGGTCTTCCCAGTTCACCTGTCACCCTGGGTGAATGCTCTGATGTCCTCCCTGATGTTGGCCCACAAGATACACCTCTCCAGGGTCCCACAGGTGTATCCTGTGGGCCAACATCTGGAAGGACATCAGAGCATTTATCTCAGTCTGCCAGGCTCAGTGTTTCTAATTTCCCAACTCCTCACTGCTAGCTGAACTTACACGCATGTTTTCTGAATCTAAGGTTTACCACACAACGTTGCATTAGACCGTAGCTTCATTTCACCTCACATTGCTGGAGAGCATTTTTCAAGTCAATTGCGTTGCCTTGTCACTTAAACACAGACTCCTCATTTAGAATGCCCTAGTTTGGCGACCCGTCACCCCAGTTTCCTGATCAAAAAATGTATGTGGAGGTCCCTTCCTTCCAGCAGGTTGTTCAACAATTTTGCTAAGTATAGAGCAGAACGGGCAACCTAACATCAACAGACACAGGCCAATCAAAGATGCAGATCCGCAACTACCTTTCTCCCTGTCCAGAGAGTATGGCTCTCCACTAGAGGTGAAGTCACACTCAAGCTGGCTCTGCGTTTTGTGTTTAGCTCATCAACCCAGTAACCTTCGTTCATTTTCCCTCTTACATGAGGATTAATTCAACCATTCATGTTTCCCTATTGAGACCAGTGGTCTTCTGCCTGCCAGCCTCTGCCCTGGAACCCCTCTGCCACTCTAAATCATTAGAGGTCACCCTGCCTACATGATCTGCTATCTAATGGGCCTCTGCAAGGTTCAAGGTGGTTTGCAAAACCTCAGTGACTGAGAGGGATATGATCCAGAGGAGCATTCCTGGATCACAGTCTGGTATGTTCTGGACCAGGGCCTTCTCTGAGATTTCCACACTTGGCCTCCTGATCATTCTGCTGGGATTTACAGGAATTGTTCCTGAAGGAGGTTGAGGTCATGTGGGGATTTGGATGCCTGCTCAGTCTTTTGGCCACAGTTTTGTGTAGTCATTTACTGTACACACACCATATCTTCTACTTAAAAATGACCATTTTGTGAATGAAAATTAAAGTAGTAATGATAATCCAAAGGCGGGTTTAGTGTAACATCATCAAAGGATCAATAGTATTTACTTAAAGCATAGTCAGTTTCACTTGATTTACTTGCCACCATTGCATCTGTGAAAATGATGAGCATAGATGCATCGTGCTCAGAACATAGATTCGAATTTTGGCAGGCATGGGATTGGTCACCAGGTGAGCAACATCAATGCTTGTCATATAGTTATAATCTGAAATGATTAAATGAGTCCTCGTTTTCAGAACACGCTTAATTAATGTTTTCGTAGACGTCAGTGGCGTCAGTGACGGTCACCAGCCGTCTTTTTCTAATGGCCACTGGAGTTGGTATATATATATATTCAAATACCACTGGACATGAGTACTACAGTCATGAAACTGAAACTTAGTAATTGTTTTTTATGATTTTTTTCTCTTTCATTCACATAAAGGAGAGAGTATGAAAACAGTGATGCATATACCAATAAGGGAATAGAAAATCACAAGTGGAATTCAGGCATGATTTAAAACTCACCACAGTCTCGTGAGGCTAAACTGGTAAATGTGTTTAGAAAAGTCCAGACACCATGGATGGTGTGGAAAGTAGTAAAGTATGATGTATGAATTCAGAAGCTATGTTCAAGACTAGAAGAGAATCTTCTGTAAACAGTCCAAATTATATTTTTGTGTAAAGATAAATGAAAACCAAAAAATAAAGGCAAAAAAGCAGTAAGTAATGTTCATCACCATTTTGTAACTCCTGTTGTATTAAAGGCACCCTCACACTGCTTGGTCATATTTGCCTAAAGGTTTTTATTACTAAACTGAAGAAGAAGGCTACATAACAATATACTATTCCATCTTTGTGGGCATCTTCAGAAAGTTCCTTTTATGTTCAGGGTCAGAGCAGCGTCCACATGACCTAGTGAAGTAAAAGAATTCATAAATAAATAGTGAATACAACTGCCAGCAATCAAGATGATCAAATAAGACTGATATTATTTGGGAAAAAATAAACTGTAAACAAGCTAAGCTTGTCTTTTTCAGGAGGAACTGTAAGAAAAAAAATGTAGTTGTAATAAAGTTGTTTAAAAAATGTCAATGGTTAATTAAAATATATTAATGGTTAAGTAAATGAGCCAGCAGCTGAACAAAAAATATATCAGTGGTTAAGTAAAATATGCCAACAGCTGAGTAAAATGTGTCAGTAAAATAAACCAGTAGCTGAAATATACCACTGGCTGAGTGAATTATGCCAGTTTCTGAGTACACTATGCCAGTAAATAAGTGACAAAGGCCAACGTCTGAGTAAATTATCCATTTGTTTTTTATACAAAGGGTTTTAGGTGCCTAGTACATTTGAAGTGGCCATTAATCTTTACTATTGGGGCAAATGTGTAAATATTCACAGTTTACAGGCACTTCAAGCCACACAACAGCTAGAAAAAATGTCTGTTGAACGAAAGAGGAGAAAGCACATCCAGGAGAGGAAGTGAGGAGGTAGCATAATCATAGATTTTAACCAATAATTCATTAAACTGATAGTGGTATAACAGACATGTAGTACACTAAGATGTACACTAAGCTGATGAGTTATTAATGCCAGCGTTGACATTTTAGGGGTATAATAATACACAGTGTATCAGCATGAAGAATGGCAATGCTCATAATTGCAATTCATGCAGTAATGTTTGAACACAACCAGCAGCACTCCAATTAACTACGTAATCTAGCATTCATTCTGCCTTTCAGTTTCTAGTGCTTTTATTTAATTATACATTACTTTCTTGATTTTTCTTAATTTTTACTCAAATATAATTCAAATGATTTCACCTCTAGTGGAATAATGTGTAGTTTAGATGTGTGCTATGCTAAGAAATACACTTATATTATAATACTAAGCTAATAAGCATAATCTGTTATTGGATAAACAGTGAAGCTAATAAGTGCATTTTGTTAAGTAAAAGTATTGGGACACCTGACCATTACACCAAGAGGGACTTTAATGAAATTGCATTCAAATACATAGACTTTAATTTGGAGTTGGTCCCTATAACAGCTTCCACTATTCTTGGAAAGCTTTGCCCAAGATTTTGGAGTGTTTGTGTGGGGAATTTGTACCCATTATTCTGTAGAGCATTTATGAAGTCAGGCACTGATGTTGAATGAGAACACCCGGCTCTGTTCCAGTTCATCTCAAAGGTGTTGGATGGGGTTGAGCTCTGTGTGGGCCAGTCAAGTTCTTTCACGCCGAACTCATCCAACTATGTTTTATAGACCTCACAGTCACGCTGGAATACAACAGAGCCTTTTCCCACCACAAACGGTGGTAGTAGCCTTGTCTGTGAACCTGATGACCACAAACTCCAACTTTCTACCGTTGTGTCCTTGACCCTCATTGCTTCAGGGGGGACTGTCCCTGTAACTAATTATTAAAAGTCAATCTGGATAAGAGCTTCAGCCAAATGCCACCTTCATAAAGTTGTCCAAAATGTCTTGGTATGCTGAAGCATTAGGACTGCTCTTCGATGGACCAAGCCCAAAACTCTGGAAAACAGGTGTGGCCCAATACTTTTGTTCATGTTGTGTAGCTCGCTCTCTGCCCTCTGCGGTGTCTTTTCTTTTGACTGCTGTGCACTCATGCAGCTGAGCTCCAGTGCAGTGCAGTGCAGGCAGAGCTCGAGACTCCGCCCCTCACTGTGATGGGGAGGACGTCATCTGTTCGTTAACATGTAGCTTGCCCAAACGCCGCATTAGCTTCCACATTTCGTCGGTTTCGACTCTTTTTTTAATGGTCCACACCACGGCAGCGGGCGTCAAATATGTGTGAAAAGCCTCAGGGTCACAGCCGTGATCTGTTCAGGGTGCAGTCTGAGCCCACCGAGTGATAATTCGGTCAGCCTGTTAGCTTGCTGGCTAAACCACAGCTAGCAGTGCTACGCTAGCCGTAGCCGAGTGGTTCCACCATAACCAGCAAAATACTTCGATGGTCAGGGAGTGGGCTTGTGGTAAGAGCATCAAGTCGTCGTCTGCCTGGTCCGTGGCGTCTTGTGGAGGGATAACTGCATCCTGAGAAACCGTAAGTGGTCTTGCAGTCCTGCTCACCAGCTCGGCTAGCCGTAGCTAACGAGTTAGCTGTGTTTTGTAACACCTGACACTGACTGAGTCTAACCAGTCAGACAGGGTCCCAGTTTAGCTTACCAGCAACTAGTACTTCGCCACACATCTCCGGGTTATGTGGTCAGAATGAGGTCCTGTAATCAAGCTCGCTGCTCTTTATTTGTCTCCAGCTCTCGACTGCAGTTTAAATGAATTCTGGATTGCTGTGTGCAATTTTTTCTGGTCCTTTATTACTGTTCTTGACTAGATCTGCGGGAAGAATAAAGGGTTATCTTATATCTTATCTAGCTTATCACAGAGATAATGCTGGAAAACAAGAGCCAGCTGTACTGGAGCCAACAAGTGATGTAGTTACTTCTACACCATCGAGCCTCTTTGACACTGTGTATCAGTCACCAAACCCAAATCACGAAGGTTATCTAGCTTGGTCTTAGCTCTCACCATTACAATTGCACTGCTATTTTGAGTAACAGCTGTTTAATTCTGACAAAAATAATTAAAAAGAATGAAATGCCAAAAACACCATAATAAAAGCACCCTTATGCTGCCAGTGATCAAACAAAAATACATAACACTTGTAGACTTAATTGGACAGATTAATTTAGTTATTTAGGTGATTCATTACTGGGTATATTTTGTATTTCAACTGATTCACACGCGTTCATTATTGGTGTGTGGGTGGTTAACAAAAAAGGTTCAGAGAGGGTTAATGAGATGTTCTAATCATGTATATTCTAGTGTCATGACAGGTGTAAGTGTTCTACTCCAAGCATGTTGATCTACTTTTCTGTTTAGTTACTTCAACAATTGAGTATTCTTATTGAGTATAACTCAAGCTGGATGTAGTAGCACAAAGCAATGTTTTGTGGTGATTTTTGCACCCCCAAACTTCCTGACTCGCCCCCTAACGCCCTGAAATGGTTAAAGCAAAAATGTAATATTGTCGGTGCATTACACGTCGTAAGAATCTGAGTGGAATGAATAATGGCACACATAATGGGAAAGTAATTTTTTGTCTACAAATAATAAAGGGGCGTAGATTCATTTGTTGCTAAATGCTTGCTCTTTGTTGCCTCATCTGTAGCTCATGGCGTCGCGACCAGTCCCTGCCCTAGGTCTACCAAATGTTATGTTGCGAGACCTCACCCTCCGGAAGCAAGATAGTACTTTGCCACCTTTCCCTACACTAATGTAATTTTTTCAAATGAATGGGAGGAACAGATCCATACATTGTTCAGGGGTTTTCCATCTCACGTAGCACAAGTCAGATGTTCTAGCCTACTGAAAATACCCTGTGTTGTTTTGCAGAGGGGTTGGGCCTGTGCAGAACTTGCAGGAGGCATGACATGACGCAGTTACGTAGCCGGTTCATAATTTGGTCATGAACAACCAGTTCTCTTGCTGTTCCCTGAATTTCTCTGATGATTTCAGTGTCTACCCTTATTCACGAAAGTTCTCAAATCTCTTCATCTCTCTGATTAGATGTTTTAGTTGGCTCCTTTGTGTAAATGACTTCCTCTTCTTCAGATGTTTTTCTTCTGGTTTCGTCCCTGTCATTAACACACCCTTTTGCTTGCTATGACCTGCTCTTGTGGTGAGCTAGTTAACTGTACCTATGTCTGCTCATCTCATTAGCTGTGTTTAAATGTGGTAGTCTGATTCAGAGAAATAGTCTAACTAAACATTGTTTGACTGTCGGAATATGACTAAGGTCTTGGACAACCATTAGCTTGATTGAAACATGCAGTTCTGAGTAAAAATACATGATGTATTGGATGGTCTTTGCTATGTTTACTCCATAATGCCAAAACCTCCGTTGCTCAAAAGAAGAGGAAGACATGCATCAAGACTATTTTCGGTCTTGGCCACCCAGTGGTGGAATGAACTCCCTCTTTCAATCAGATCTGCAGAGTCCTTTGCTGTTTTCAAGCGTCATCTGAAGACTCACCTCTTTAAGGAGCATCTTGGTGACTAACCAGTCTTACCGCGCATCTCTTCTACATCTTTTCCTATATATTTACCAAATCCCTCAGCCATTTACCGTTTTTCCTTACCTGTGTATTAATCTTGCTTTTTCTCTTTGGCAAATCTTTGTGCAACTTGCTCTCTTCCGATATGTAAACCACTGGCCTTTTTATGCGGACAAACAATATCTTTGCCCTTGAAGATTTTTTGTGGAGGGTGCAAAGTAATAGTCCAAAAGTCACATTGCGTGTGGTACTGTTTTAACGAGGATAAAACACTTCATTCTTGTTATGTTTGGTTTATAACAGTCTTAAAGAGGACCAACAGACATGATGTCCTATTTAGTAGCTTTAACCTAGTCATAGACCTAGTCATAGCTTAATAACTTGAATGTTTGTACCCAAACAATTGTTTTTATCTAGTTTGAGTAGGAGCAACAGACTCTATCTTTATGTACTGCTGACACTCCATGTTTAAGAAGTTAGCTTTACCCTCGATTACATTTAGACTGTACACATTTAGACATGATGGCTGCTAGCTTTGTCAATGAGGGAGAGGTCTGACTTGGTTATTCTTAGAAAACTGCACAACTTTTGGCAATGTGGTTATGATCAGATACAGCTGACATACAAGCTGAATTTCCTGGAAAGCCCTTTGGGTGTAAAAATCTAGAACATCTCTGTTGGACTACAGTAAATATTAGGCTACTTTTTGTTTTTGACGTCTTATACTTCAGGCTACTGTGACTGCAGTCTTTATTTGCCTTTATGGTGTACTATGATGGTGAAGATACGTTATGCTCTGTTTGGTGATGTTCTTTTTGAATTATATACTGTTAAGTACATTTGGCAGAAACTCAAAAGAAATCTGAAATGACAGTTTTATGATGAGGTATACTGAACAGTGTGGAAACTCTTACTTGTGGCTTGTTAATATTTAGTCTACATTTTTGGGGAATATTTAGGCCAGTAAACCTTTGGTGTATCTGCATAATAAATACGTTTAGATAAATAGGCCCTTAATAGGCTCTTAGATGATTATTTGCTCTTACAACTTAACACTCGTTTTCTGGCCTTATGTTCTCTGATCTTGTGCTGTGGAAGGTCATTGTTTTAGGTTGTGTGATGCATTTTATCTTTAGAAAATACCATATTAGCTTTGGGCCACTGCTTTTAACACACAGTCATGCATAATGTCTAAATGAAGGGAGACTTGAAACTTGAGAATCCAGTGTGTATGGGTGGTATGGGTAGTATTTCTGAATGGTGCTTCGGTAAAGTTCTCATATTTCTGAAAGGTACTCATATTTAAAGCCAAACCCGAGTGACCGAAAAGAGTTGTGTGGTGATTTCTGTAAGGTTTAGAAATGTTGCTTCTGTTTTAATAAGTGTTTCATTGTTTAAAAAGTAAATGGCCAGTTAATGTGGTATTCAGGTGAACGTTTATCTGGTTTATGTTTGTAGCAGCAGGTACATTATTTTATTCCATTTATTTTTAGGTCAATATATGTTACATGCACAGTTAGCTGTCCATATTCATGAGGTTTAACAAGGAGACTAAACATATTTGCCTTTATGGTTTTTAATCCATGTTGTTTTGTGTGGTCTGGTGCTTTGTTACTGTCGTAACATTTTTGTTTCAGATTCCCTTGATGTGCAAAAAGCTTTTGGTCGGATGCTAATCAAAGACTGCATGCATCTACTGAGTGGATTACAGAATTGAGTTAGCTTGTTAACTGCTTTATCTGGAAACCTTCTGAACGTTATGCTTTTGCTTTCAGTCTTTTTTTTCTCTTTGTCTATCAGATTAATGACGGGGAGAGGCCATTTAAAATAGCGTCGTGCTCATTGCCCTGTGTCTGTATGACAGATGTTACCCTTACCTGATAAATCACATTACATTATTTTCCATTTCGCTTTCCTCCTTCTCAGCGTCATATCTGATATATAAGCCACTAGATCAGCTCAAGAGCGGGTGGGACTGTTGAAATGCTGAAAGCTCTCCTGATGCTTTGGACGCTGTATAATGGACATGCAGACAGCGATAAACAGAAGACGTTGGGGAGATGAGCCGACTCATCAGCTCGGTTTCCATGACTTAAGCAGAAAATCTCTTATGCTAAGCTTGGGCCCACATTTAGAAAGGTGGTAAACAATCCTAAGGTTATGGTCAGCGTGTGTCAGGAAGACACAGCAGACAGATATTAATTCAACACTTTTCTGGGTACTCTTTTAAAGATTTAAAGCTGAGGAAGAGCTCATGTACTCTTGTAGACCTGAGGTTTTATTGAGTGGAGGCTTAGTCGAATTCTCTGCTGGCCCGCCCACTGACCATCTGATGCATTTCTCACTGTTTCCATTTTCTTTTTTAAAGATTTCTAGTCACATCCCACACTGGCAAGGCTTGGTGTTAACCACTAGCACTGTATGTAATATCAAAGCCTTCTGGCACATTAGCTAATTTGTAAGTCACTGCTAATAGCTTCCGATTTTCGATATGATATGACAGTGTGTTTTTTTTAATTTTTTTCTAAGCTTGGTTTGAATTATTAAATTACTGTTTAGGTCTGTAGTTTGTGATTAAACCCACTTTCTGTTTTAACTTGTTTTCTTCCCTGATCTGAGTGATGGGATAAGGGAAGTGTCCCATTCCACTGCAGTTTGAGTTGGTCCAGCTGGTTTGCTGGTGTGAAGACTCTAGTAACCTGGCAACACTGGTTTGTTTATTTTTTGTGGGAAATCGTGTCAGATTACAGGCTTCAACACTGATAAATGCATTGTGTAAACTTGTGGGTCATGGTTTAATTAATTAATTAATTTATACTGATACTGGCATTTTTTCTTGTAGCGTACTGGACAAGTAAATTTGAAAGTTTTAAAAGCTTTACAAGTATTTCTTCTAAGGGAACTTTAGGCTGAACTGACAAATTTTTTTTTTTAAATCTTCCATATGTTCTTTGATAATAGAGTAAATTAGTTACTATGGTAGGAATGTATTTCAAATTATGCACGTTTATGGTTTAAAATCATATTTATTGTGTTCAGACTCCAAGTGAAAGGAGACCCCTGGCTAAAATGTAATTAGACAAATGTTCTGTATGAAACATGCACTAAAATGTCATGTTGTAGATGTTATGTCTACAATAAACGTTTAAAATATTACATTTTTAAATGTTTTAACAGCATTCTGTTTTACAGCATTTTGTCTCCTTAGCTCTTCTGTCATTAGTAATGATCAAACATAAAAAAGCGTATAAAAAGGCGTTTTAATAACAGCAGTTGCTTTTGCTTCACTGAATTGTGGTTTCTGATGTCTTTCGGGCCCATTCACAAGTGGTTTTTGGCTACTGGTTCACTTACATTTAATATAGATCTAATATTTAGTTTTCTCTTTTGACCGTTGCCTTGTGCATATGGGTCAGTAAATGCTGGAAACCAGTAAAACATCTATGCCAGGGGTCATCTATCTTTTTGAAATTGAGAGCTACTTCACAGGTACTGAGCCATATGAAGGCCTACCAGTTTGAGACACTGGAACACCTAAACCTAAACTCATCTAAACTTCATGTAAAATTGTTTTAAATTATTTTATTAGATAAAAGAAGAATAGCAACAGGATAAAATTAAATGTTAGATGCTGCTCACTGGTGAGTTGTGCTATTTTTAGAACAGGTTTGTGGGCTACTTATGTGGTCCCTGGGGGCACCACGTTTGTGACCCCTGATCTAGACTTATCTAAATATATGTGAACTGGATTCTGTGCTATGATGGCACAGCAATTGAGATAGGAAAACGGCAATTAAACAACAAAAGAACACGAAGATATCTCGCTCTCTTTGTGTGTGGACTGGCAGGGTGATTATTCTTCTGAGTAGGTGTTGCAGAGCGAGTTGGGGTTTGCAGTGGCTTAAAACAAGGGCAAAAGCATACTTTTAAGATCAGACAGCAGCTGCATAAACCATTTTTTTAACATTTTAATTATTGATACTCATGACTCATCCCTAATGTACACTGCTTGTTACAGATTGTATTAGGCAGTGCTTGTATTAGACACTGACGGTGAAAAATCATGTCATCCTGTTTTGCTGATTTCAATTGAATGTTAGCGCCAACCTGCCAACCAGTCTTTATTGAAGTTGCTTTTGTGGCAATCTGTAAAGGGCAGCTTGAAAGGAGACCTCAACAGCTTCTTATGCAGTTTTAAAGATCAATTAACCATCACTGCTTGTACTTAAAGAAGACATACGTAATTTTTTTTTCTAATACCCCCCCCCAAAAAAAAGGAATTCCCTGGGATTTTTGGGAATACACCTGTAAACCAGGGAGAGTGTAAATACTAGGGATGCACCGATCGATCGGCCACCGATCGAAAACTGCCGATTTTTGGCCTGATCGGTGATCGGCCGATCACTCACACGTATTGCCGATTTCAAACCGATCTTGCGCATGCGC
>JBBIGB010140934.1:0-15471 GCA_037577075.1 Alestopetersius hilgendorfi
CTTCAAAAACACTTCCTGAAAGCACACATTACAGAGATTAACAGAACTGTTCAGCACTTTTTAACTAGAATTTTTATGCCGCCGCCAGAAAATCACCAATGTCATTAAGATATTATCGATTATGTTCCGCCACTGCATCGATGCAGAATCGCCCACGTCTGCATCGCGATGCATCAATTATGAGATTAATTTCAACACCCCTACTGGAGACCCTGATTTATCTTTGAAATATGAATGTTTTGTTTCTAAATGCTGATGTAATTTAGATGGTTTCATTGCCTCGTTACTTAACATAGTTTGACAGATGACACAAATTGGCTTTATTGCTAGAAATAATGCCGAATTTAACGTATGAGGTGTCTTAATTTTGAGTGAATGGGCGACGTTTTTGTCTCTGGCTCATCGTGTAAGTCGGCGTTGTTCGATGGTTGCTTCCCAAAGAAAGAATCCAGACTTGCTTGCTTTGAACACGTAAAGTGTGTGTGTGAATGACTGACTTTTGACTGATGCAGAAGCAAGGCTCCGCAGCAGTAACCTTCTCAACAGGCCCCGGGCCTTAGTAGATATTACCCGAGTTATGTATTAAATGAAGGACAGTCCCTTGAGCTGAAAATCATGTAAATACACATCAGCATTATATGCTACTTTGTGTTGGGGAAGGGTATTATTTTGTGCATGTTATAGTTAATCTTTATATTGTAGGATAACATTCTGTTACAGTTTAATGTTTTGTCTGTAACATTACATCATGCATATTAGTGTTTTGCTAGCCGTTGTTAGCATTAGCTTTGTTTTTCTCTATCAAATTTTCTTGCCGATCTTCTGATGATGAGGCAAAGCAGGCTTGGTAGATCCCAGCATTTTGTATTTCTGCATGTAACACAAACGAGCTTTCACAGGACAGTGTGGCTTCCCTTCCTCAGCTTCAGCCTAGATTTTACTAGACTGCTTAGACACAACTACTGACTAAGTGACTCTGACACCTATTGTTAATTTGTGCATGTGCAAGTTCGTTCTGTTGCCTGTACCAAGCTCATCAAGATCCGACAAATTATTGGGTTCCAAGGGCCAGTTGTGACAAGTTAACATCACGCTTGTTTTGGGCTGCAACGGCTTTCAGAATATCTCTGGCGCTTGATAATAGGGATGCAGCAGTAGTAAGAGGAATTTCTAACATTATTGTGTAGCTAACATTAACAGCTCAAATATCTCTGATTGTATGATCGTCACTGCCTGCTCTTTTTAATCTTTAAAAACAAAAAAAGTATTTGTTTTTTAGTGAAGTGTAGAAGCTAATTTAATTGTGAGGCTATTTCAAAACTTCTTGCTATTCTGATTTTTAAAAACAGTGCTCCTTTGTCATTGTTCAAGGTTACTTTACTGTACATGAGCTGGTGGATGAATGAGCTAAATGCTGTGTTTTTCCTCTTACAGATCCCTTCATTCTTCCACACCAACAAGTTGATAAAGGAGCTATCAAGTTTGTTCTTAGTGGAGCCAATATCATGTGTCCAGGATTGACATCACCAGGAGCCAAACTCTACCCTGCTGAAGTAGACACCGTAGTTGTATCCTTTGAAATGTAGATATTTTTTTCTTGTGTTCATAAAATGGGGTAAATTGGCATTGGATATCTAATATTAAAAATGAATTATCAGGGCTCCAGATGGCTATATGTGACTATAATGTGCAGATATGCTCAATCAGAGTCTGTTGTTTCTGCGACCCTATCAGGGAATTTTGGCTCATTTGGATCGGGTTACTCAAACGCATAGTCAGGCAGGTAAACTATGTCTATGGCCAAACGGGTCTTCATTTTCCCAAATCAGATTTGTGCCAAAATGTTCAAACAAAACTTCCCTAATATCAAACAAAATTCATTCAATATTCATTCTCTCCTGTGAGATTTTCAATTTCACCGCTAGTTTTGCAGTTTCGCTGCTGGCTTTTCAGTCACTTCACCCCGTTTTACTTTTTCGCTGCTTGAAGATTCGTTTGCAGTTCTGGCACAGCTCTCTCGTGTGGGTGGGGCTTTGACTCATTTGCCAGTAGGTTTGAGATTTGTGCACAAGATCAACTCCATGATTAATCAATTGTAGGTATTGATCAAATATGTTCATTATGCTGTGCTAGATCTTGTGCACAAATCTCATACGTGATCCTGACTGGCAGCAGTTGCTGCCGTCTGTCTTAGAAGCTCGCGTATCTCGCAGAGTTCCCGAGCACGGAGCTGTCACTCAAATACCTGCTGGCAAATTAGTCAAAGCCCCGCCCACACGAGAGATCTGTGCCAGAACCGCAAACGAATCCTCAAGCAGCGAAAACGTAAAATGGGGCGGAGTGACTGAAAAGCCAGCAGCGAAACCAAAAAACTAGCGCCGAAATCAGAAGTCTCACAGGCAAGAATGCATATTGAATGAAATTTGTTTGATATTAAGGAAGTTTTGTTTGAACATTTTGGCACAAATCTGATTCCATAAAGGAACCATCTAACACAACTCTGTCGAGAGCACTGTCAACAGATTGAATTACATTTCACATGATTCTCATGACCTGGCAACCTGTTGCAGAGTGCGTTCTAAAATATCAGAAAAATAAACATTAACTACACAAAATACACTGCTTTACTTTGGCAACAATTTAGTCCGTGTCAGGATTTCTTCTTTTGTTTTAACGTTCTTTACATAGGGTAAGACTGGAGACTAAATGTGCCGCCGTGACAACATATGGTTTTATTTATATCACATTTGACAGAGATGATGGCTCCTTTAAAAATCATTTGGCTCCTAAATATTTTGGATTTGTTTCTGGAGCCCTGAATAAAAGTTCATTTAAGTGTCAGATCATGAAATGGTCTATTTTTGTCCTTGATTCATTGTCAGGCCATAATGGCAGAAGGGAAGCAGCATGCACTCTCTGTCGGAGTCATGAAGATGTCTGCAGAGAACATGTAAGTGTCAGATAAGCACAGATAAAATAAGTTTAACGGAATGCAAAGTTTGCCATTTTAATTGAAATCCATACAAGTAATGAATAGTGCATAGTACATTTTGACCATTTTTTTTGTAATATTTCACCCCTTTCTTTCCTGAACAGAGAAAAGGTTAACAAGGGCATTGGCATCGAGAATGTTCATTACCTCAATGATGGATTGTGGCACATGAAGACATATAAGTAATGCAGACATCTGAATGTGTTTGGAGAATTGATGAACTGCTATCATCACTGTATCTGTCTACTGTACAACCATGGACCCTTCTGCAAATCACACCAAATCTTTTGAATTGACACCGTTTTGATGCACAAATAAAAACTGCGCTCAAGTGACATGTTTTTTGTAGAGTGTATGGTGCCATAGAACAGGCTGTTCTTACTACAGCAGTGTGCAAGTAAAAATCACACCCAGAAAATCCATGAGCAGCTCACAAGCCAAGTACACGGGGTCTTGAGCGTAGTTCATTCCAACAATGCAGTACACTTTATGTAAACCAACAAGTCTTCCTACGATGAGATATAAGAGTCTGAAACGTTTAACTCCTGTTCCTTTGGAAAGTTTTTTGTTAAGCATAAAACCTAAAGAACTAAAAAGGACTGGTACTATGATACCGGTTGGAGATTCTGTAGTAATATTGCAGCTTCATGGGAAATATACATTTCAGAAGTCCTTCCGAGTCATGTGCTCCCCAACCAATGCGTTTTGTAGATGTCTGGATGGTTTTATGTTTACCGATATAGCAGTGATGGTACAAGAAATAAGTTCAGGATATCTTACATTGATTAGAACCATTTATTGATAACCTTTTAAAACTGAAATCTTACAAATGATGGTATTCACATAGAAAAGGGGACCTCAAACATTTTAAACCCCCAAAGAAATGTCTATTTAAATTCAGATCACCAAAATATTTGGATTGCTTTGTTTTATCAAACAGGTCACAGACACCAATGTACCAGAAAAGAAAACACAGCTAACATGTACCAGTGTAGTTGACATGCCCCCCCAAAAAAAGAAAATATATAACTAAATATATTTTGGAAGTTGTCTGATGTAACAGTGCATTATGCATGATTAATTCATTCACTGTATAATACCAATATATGCACCAGCCTCTTTTCTATTCCCTCAAATATAGTCCAAAATATGGCTCTGAATTGTGTCTTGGTCATTGGGTTAAATAATGTGATCAGATTAATCCCTTGCTAGATTTTTAAATAAATCTTATGCAGTTTAGAAAGAAAAAGAAACATTTCACCATTTTAAAATGAGCAATACTCTCCCAGTGAACCCTTAATGTGCTTCAATCCAAATAAAGCACATTCTGTTATACTGTACATTTCAGCATGTTCCACACTGCCCTGCACCCATGCCAAAGTTAAATAATGCTCCATAAAAGCAATGCACAAATTGTTTATGCACACCATAAAGTACATCAGTAGACTCCTTGATAGACTCTAGTCATTGTCTGATCCTTTTGGAGGTAAAAAAGTCAATGAGTCATGAAAGTCGTGTCCATATGGTCGTAGCCTGTAAACTCCATACATCATAACTTGCATCTGACTAGGGGACATTCCGCTGAATGTGATGGCCATGTCTGAGCAACACCCCTCAACAACATTATTGGGGTTTTGGAGCATGCTGTCAGAAATTAGGGAGCTCACAGTCTTTTTGTTGAACAGCCCTTTACCCTGGGCATCCTCTCCATTTTCAGCGAACACTCCGCTGTACTTCAGACATGTGGCAAGCTGCTTCTCTTCGCTCAGCTTCCACAAAGCATGTGCTTGCTCTGGGCATTTATCTTCATCCTTGAACACTTCCACAAGTCTTCTCACAGCCTCATAGCTGAGTACAATGCCGCTCTCATACTCCACATACTCTAGTTCCCCAGACTTTTGCACATGCCCAATGTAAAAAGGATCACTCGGCTTTTTAACCAGTACCAGATATTTCAGGTTCTCAATAATGGCAAAAGTAGTGGGCCGTGCCACAAAGAACCACCGGAGTTCCCCTGCGTTATCATATGCATGCTTGATGGCTTTACGCAGCCTTGTCCACTCGTCCTGTTCTTGCTGGTCTATTGCCTCCAAAGCTTTGGCTGATTCAGAGCTGTAGAAGACTGACTTATCACAATGTTTGCTCCAAGTATTGTTGGCAGTCGCCCAGTAAACCAGGATCTTAGGAGTTACCATGATGATGCAATACACTCGCACCTGCTGGGTGAGTTCAGACATTTGTGTCTTTGTTAGCTTCTGAAGTTCTTCTTTACTGTGGGGTTTGACATGGTGGTAGAGATGTTCTTCTATCTGAGACGGAACTCCTGGACTAAAGGTCCCAAGGAGAGATAATACCAGGCAAAATATGCCTCCTAAGAACACTCCCTTCAGAAACGAGCTGCCCTCGGACATCATTTTGCTGGATGACCCTAAAAGAGAGGAGTAGTCATTAAACAACAAATATTGTTGTGCAAAACTACTGAACTCCATTGTGCACTTCAGAGGTATACAAGGTCCTTTGGCATTATATCACTGAACACTAACAATTCAGAAGTTCAGTTTTATATACAGTGATCCTTAATAAAGCCACTTTCATGGAAACATGCAAGGGAAGTAGAAAAACACAACTGTTGTCACGATTTAACACTAACCGCACGGAGTCGATCACCTGAAGGAAAAACAATGTCCTCATGTTGAGTTAAACCCATATGACAGTTGTAATGATCAGTACTCCACCAGGAAGTCCACCAACCCAGCTCTGTAAAACCGAAACGACTGAACACAGTCGTTTATTAAAAAGTGTCTTCATTACATGTATATTCAAGTATTGCCGTCATCTAGTTTCTGCGTTTCGGCTTTTTAAAAGAGCTGGTAAACCGACTTGACTCACATAGCTACCCGGACAGCGAAGACATTTTTGCCTTTCTCTCAAGTAACGAGACATAAACACACCATGTACACCACATACTTCATACTCCGATCTGAAGAGGAATGTTCTCTTCCTAATAAACACGTATTATCTGTAAAAGCATTCAAACAAAAGAACAAACCTTTCAAATGTGGAAGACGACGACTAGCTGCTCAGCATGACGGTTAAACACACACGGAAAGATGGCCAGTAAATGTCTGCGCTGAGATCAGCTGTTTGTGTGTTATTGGTTAGTGATAGTTTTCTGAGAGGTGTACGTAGCTGACTCTAGATCAGTAACAGACTGTTTGGCAAGCGAGTGCGACCGGTGACGTCAAGGCCATGCGCTATGGGAAATGTAGTATAAAAGACACCTGCCGAAATCCTACAGGCACGTTTATCCATAAAAAAACAACACAAAATAATATTACAGGACTTCTAGTTAATTTAATGATCGTTGTTTCGGTGAGAAAGTACCCAAATTGATTTTTAAGTTTGTTTTTTTATTGTGCATTCTTCAGTTTCACTGCGGAAAACAGAAAAGAAATTGCAAACCTGCTTTTATGTAGATGCAACTGGTGTAGAATGAATACATTTCTATTCGATTTTTGCTTTTTCGTATTAATGTCGTAATAAAGGAAGTAGCCAAACAGGACATTTTCATATATCAAAGCAAATCCAAAAAAGATGTTCTCAAAAATACGCTAGGGGGCGTCCTGTTTCGTGACCAGACAAGACAGGGCAGTTTCCAGAGGCGGTACGCTTTTCTTTCACATTATTTTAAGTTAAATGTTTGCAGGATACATTTTGTGGGGAAAAAAAATAAAGGAGACTTCCTGTGTAGTATTTATAATGACCGTTTATACTGCAAAATGACACATTTCTATATAACCCACATGCTAGTATGATCAAATATACACTAGTATTAGGACGCCTGATCATTACAGAAACAGGGGCTTTAATGATATTTTATTAAAATACATAAACTTTAATATGGAGTTGGTCCCCCTTTTGCAGTTATCCCTTACGAAAATTCACAATGGTTTCCTATGTTTTTTTATGCAGTAACCATAGTTATCTATGGTACCCCATGGTACTTTGGTACTACCCATAGTTTTACTATGGTTTATCCATAGCACTTCATGGTAGTTGTGGTTCTACCATAGTTTACATATAGATACACCACTTCATAGTTACCCAAAAAAACATGAAAACCATGGTTATTTAATCACAGTAAACCATGGTTCATTTTCGTAAGGGATAACAGCTTACACTCTTTTGGAAGGCTTTACACAATATTTTGGAGTGCTTCCAAAGGGAATGGGAATTTCTGAGGTCAGGCACTGATGCTAGACGAGAAGGCCTAGCTCTCAATCTCCGTTCCAGTTCATCCCAAAAGTGTTGAATAAGTTTGATGTCAGGGGTCTGTTCGAGCCAGTCAAGTTCTACACCAAACTTATCCAACCATGTTTTTAAGAAACTTGCTTTGCGCACTTGGGCACAGTCATGCTGGAATAGAAAAGGTTCTTCGCCAAACTGTATCCACAAAGTTGCGTTCTCCAAAATGTCCTGGTATGCTGAAGCATTAAGATTGCCCTTCACTGGAAGTAAAGGACCATCTGAATAATAAAGAGGTGTGCCCCAATACTTTTGTCCGTATAGTGTAAGATTACGTCCACTGTGTTAGATCACTGGAATATAATCGATATCAGCATGTAATAATAAGGAAAGGTGATTCGGTTCACCTCTGATGTCAGATACAGAATTAAACATGCGCTCAGCTTGGTTGTTGAATAAGAGTTCAAATCGTATTTATATATTTATGAGATTACGTAGATCCTGCTCTGTAGCAAGCTGGGCCTGGAGCAAAGCACGTAAATTACTTATGTTAGTATTGCTGATGCACTAACGCAAACTTGCACAGCTTGACACGTAGGATGGGCAAACTCCAGTTCTACAGCACTGCAGATTTTAATGTGTCCCTCATCCTAACACGACCAGCTTAACCTGTTATGGGTCTGGCAGCAGCTGTAAGTTGAATCATGTATCTCGACTGTGATCCTGACTGGAAGAACCAGTTAAATGGCTTACGTAGGTAATGGTTTAAAATAACACGTTTCCAGCCTTGACGCTCAGCTGATCTAATCTCCAGTAATTGGTATGAAGGCAAAAACTACAAGGATAACTACAAGGCAGATAAATATACGTATACGTATTCATACAAATAAATGATACGCATAAAAATGGGGATATTTTAAAAATATATAATAATGTGGTATCTTTAAATATATAATAATAAGCGTAAATCCAGTGTGTACTCGCAGCTTTATTAACAGCATTTTCATAACAAAGAGCCAACAACATAATACGGGTAACATCCACGGTTTTTTTCTGTGCAGCCTGCGGACACACATGACCCCCAGGGTCCGGTACCGGTCCGCGGCCCGGGGGTTGGGGACCACTGATTTAGAGGCATTGGAATGGATATAAAATAGACATGTATCTTCAACTGAGATTTCCATGACATTTTTCATCAAGTGATGCTGTTGCTTACACTCCAATATACACAGTATCTTCAATAGCCGACTGTGGTTATAATAAATTCAGCTGCTCACGAATGTGTGCACTGCTGAAAATGCCATTCAGAGAAATATGACTGATCACATCTCTGTATGCTTCGATTACAGCTGAAATCACTGTAATTGTGAAAAAGCAATAACAAATTTGGATCACTACGAGCCTTACACGCACACTTTTACCACATTGTTCACAGACTGTTTAAAACACTACAAAATCAGCTCATATTTACTGTGAGGCAGCAGATGATCTGGCAATTAGACTCCCAAACAAAACACAAGCATCAAAAGACATTATCAACACACATTTGCATGCAGGTTTAGAATCAGGATACGAAAGGGCACTGCAGTAGACCAGACAGAATATGAGATGAAAAAAAATGAAACATGTGCATCAAAGCACAGTGTGGCAAATGATTGCCATACATCTGTGTGAATACCCCCCCACTTCTCATCACATGAGGAACTGAAAACCACCTGGACAGTGGTCGGCTGAGGGCACGTTACTCAGTAACTAATCAAGCACAGCACTATAATCTCTCTTACCAACTCACAGGCCCATAAGATATAGAAGAATCAATTTCAAATAAATAAATGTGCTGGAGAATGTGCATATCTTGCACTCCCTCTTCTAACTGCGTATGCTGATGAGGACGGTATTTCTTAGGTGTGTCTTAGGTGTATGTGTTTTATTCAGAGATAAGATGGAAATGACTTCTGCACTGCCTTCCTTTGTTCCTGGATGTGTCCTGTACACGCCTGGCCCTTTAAGATGAGCCATCGCACTCTAGGCGTGTTTCTCTATTCCCATTCACAATCCAGGTTTGGGCTCTGCGGAAAAAGATCATCGGCCACCGCATATCAGGCAGCCGCCAGTGTTTTCTTTTTCTTTTTTAAAACCACAAACAGCGGAAGCGACTGTTTTCTCTCCGGTACCGTGGAGCATGTACACGCCTGAGGAGGGACGGCGTCCTGCGGGATAAACGCCGTTTACACAGAAACGACATGAATGTCAGTCGGTCAAGGTCCACTCGCGCTCCAGCTGCGTCTCCAAGCCCTTCCTTCTAACCTGGATAAATACCGTGAAAAACTCTCCCTTTTTTGCGCTTTCAGTTTCAAACTCTGCCGTGGGTGCATGGAAGCGTCTTGAAAACTGATATGGGATTTTTTTTCCTGTCTGGAAAAGAACAGTGTTTGTAGAAATCGACGATATATGAGAGGTTAACATTGGCGTTCAACACCAGACATATGGACTAGCATGGGTGGCTAACACCCCTCCGCCTCCAGACGCATCTCCACGGGCGCAGAGAAACAGCGAAAATATGTGATTTTGCGAAGAAATGTTGCAGTTTGTGCTCGTCCACTGGCAAAAATGAAATAATTTAGTTAGGAAATGCTGTTCTGTTGAGTTTCTCCGTTAGGCTCTGCTGTATTAACTTTCGGGGTGGTGAAGGTTTCGCGCAGTATCTGTCCAATCTCAGAGTGAGTGTGAACAGTCTGCTGGGGTGTTTAGCGCGGTCTCTGGTCCACACACACACACACACACTGTTGTGTCGTTACCGTGTCACTATGTCTGCGGTAATGATCACGAAAAAGCTGAGTCGAAAATGGGAGAAACTCCCGGGGAAGAACACTTTTTGCTGCGACGGACGCGTAATGATGGCCAGGCAGAAAGGCGTTTTTTACCTGACACTGTTTCTCATCGTTGGGACCTGCACTCTATTCTTCGCCTTCGAGTAAGTCCTTGTCTAAAGGTTTTTTGCATGATTTGTTGCTCAGATGTTTGCGGACAGGCAAGTACCTTCGCGCAGTGCGGCCTGCAGTAAATCTCCTAGAAGAGAACGTCGGTTTACGGTTCGTGTTGTACTGTAAAGTCGACACCAAGGCCTGGAGACATGAGCGCTGACTCCTGTGTTTCTGTCACAAACACGGGCTGCGTCCTGCCCATGGCATATGATCTTAAAACACACGGTCAGTAATGCATGTAGACCTCCAGAGGGTGTGGACTATATAACGTGTTAAAGAAATATATGCATGGAGATTTCCATCACCGTGTACCACCATCACCATGTTCCTTTCCATCCATTACAGCACCGTCACTATGTGTCAGTATGGTGGGCTGGTGCTACTTTAGGGTTTTCACGGTCACCCTGGCTTCTAAGGCCATCTCATGGTATCCTTCATCAGGGAGAAATGCATTTGGTGGAAGAAACTTAGTAAGGTTTGGATATTCCTCTTGGGGACTGACTGAGCTTGAGAAGACGCTAAAATAATTCGGAGGCATAAATAATAAACCTTTTAGGAGTGTAAAGTTCACGATTAAATATTCTCACCATATTAAGAAAATGGAAAAAATGCTTGAATTAAGGCACAGTTTACTAATGAGAGCGGGAGGTGATTTATAACATGAATGTGCTGGACTTGTTTGATGATTGACTGAACATTTTAAACAATGCAGTTATCAAATACCGTAATTAATATCCACTGTGATGCATCACCACTATGCACATTGTCCTATTTTTGCATTGAAATATGATGTTTTTTCTATGCAGTGAAACACACCTAAAGCATCCATTCTTCCGCACAGGAAAGGTTTGTGTGCCTCAAGTCAGTGATGAGGCAGGTAGAGTCATATGCTCCAGGTTGGAACTGGCTCAGTCTTCTAGTGTCTGGGGGTTGTTTACTGTATGCACCCGTGATATTACAGTTCTGCTAATTACCCCTCATGGGGACGGAAGGAAATGGAACTACTCAGCAGACATGTAACTTAAAACTCTCCATTACTGTCAAATTTGTGTTGTTAGGGCTCAGTTCCCTTAATAGGCTAATGTTAATGTCCATGTCAATTGGACAATAACTTCAGTGTTGTAAATGATGTGATATTTTTCATGTAACATCATGTTTTTCTTGCCAGTTTAATGACGAATTCAGTATCAGTAGTCGGTCCAGCTTTAGGCTTTTGACTTACAGTGCATTTCGGACTTTTGTTAAACATTGATTGATGATCTAACCTGAGCTTTAAATATTTCATAGACATCCCAAGTCTTAAAATTGTGCAGAAGGGGTTTTGAATTGAGTTCACCTCTCTTGTCTAGCCCTTTTATGTGTTCCGAGGCTTTGAGCTGACACAGAGCGAGAGCTTGCAGAACAGAGGAACAGTGTACTTGTGAGATGCCTGGATGTGGTCCAAGAATATCATTGCCCATCAGCAAGGCTAAGAGAGAGACACAGCAACCCAGAAGTCCATCAGAAAAAACGCTTATACACTGGAATAAACCCTATACTGGAATAAAGGAAAAAACCTTTCCTGCTGCTTTAATCAGTTGACCTTGGTTGTATCTTAATGGGGGTTAATCCTTATCACTAAAGATGAATCATTTTTACATCGAAATTGCACTTTGAAAGAATGCAGCTTTCTAATCTCATCAGTCATAGTTTTACTAAAACCTTATGTCACCAACAGAACGTTTGAATTTTGGGAATTTTACCTCATAATGCTGGGTTTGAGTCAAACAAAGTTGTTGCGTATATGATGTAAGAAACTGATTATCTGGAACACCCAAATTAAATCCATGTCAGTTACAATATTGGTCAGAAGAACAGAATACGAGAAAATCACACAAAACAGTTCAGACCCTTTTGTTGCTGTGCCAGGTGTTCTTTGGATGTGGACGCTATTGTAAAAGTCCTTCATTTAAAGGAAACAACTGGATGTTGCCTCTGCTGGGAGTGTGTATGTGCATCTCTCCGTCTCAGTCTACTCCCTCGTCTGGCTAAGCTGTTTCCTCTCAGACTGGGTTACCAGCCTGTGATGTTCCATAGCAAAGCAACCCAGTGGGACAGATGGAAGAGTAAAGCTCTCTCTCTTTCTTCCTCTTTCTTTCTCTCTCACTATCTCTATCCCTTTCCTGTTTTTCCTCTTTTTTGTGTCTGATGAAAAAACATAACAGTTAATAGTTCACCACACCAGTTAAATTCTTTAGGTGTAAGATATGTGATCTTTCTATTGCTATGCCACAAATTACACAGTGCAACAGCGAAAACACGCCCCCATTAAACCATTTAGTTGGATGGCTATGACTGTTGTAGAATGGAGTCTGGAGTGTTTCAGTCATGTTCCATTAAAAAAAACCTCTAGCATCTGTTCACTGAAGAGGGAGTGGATGCTAGAAAAGAATATGTAAAGAATGTCTGGTGTTGCACAAGTCTACTTGCATTTGTTTCCTTTTACGCAGCCAGTGGTGCTACCTCACTCTGTCAGCAGCATCAGGACGTGGTCCAAGCCAAGGTTCAGATAGTACTGAGGCATGAACAACTTGTATTATTAACCAAAGTCCAGCAGTTCCTAAACACGGTATATCCGAGTGTCTTGGGCCTGTGAGATAAATGACCTTAGGGAAGGAGATAAATGACCTTAGGGAAGGAGATAAATGACCTTAGGGAAGGAAGCAACATTTACATTTTCTGTTTGCCCCATAAAATATATTGAATTGAAATATATTGAAATATTAAATTGAAAATGGGGTATGTTTCAGAATATTGTTCTTATTCCACACAACCCTCTATTTTCATCAGCCTCCTAATTTGAGTGATTGTCCTGCAGGCTCCCCAGTATCCGCCTCAATAACATTATGAGAGTGCTTTTACTCAACATGTATCATGTTGTTGCACTGGCAGATCTGGATCACTAGAGTAGACGCCGGCCAGACGCTGTGCCCTGACCGCCCATTGAATCCGCTGAGCTGTGTGTAAAACGGAGCAGAGGGAAGGCATAAGACTGACCTTGCCCTGACCATGCCAAGAGGATGTTGACAGCGTTTCAGATATACAGAGAGGCACACATCTGCCTGTCTCTCTCTCTCTCACCCTCTGTGAGGCCTCTGAGCCAGGGGCATTTTATCAATGTGCAAAGCAGAACTCTAGTCTTGTGTTTTCTGTCCATTAAGTACTGTTACAATTGTCACAATGTGTGCAGTGAATAGGGTGTGTCCATGACAGTTAATTGGTTCATCAGCAAGGCATTATTAACCCCTTATTAAAGTACCGTGGGATTTAGGTTTTGTCTCTTGATTATTTCAAAGATGCATTTAGTTTCAGGCTGCACTTCCTTGTAATTAATCAGTAGGCTAATACTTCCTTCTCCACCCTGCAGTAATGTGTTTTAGGGCAAATGGTCTGAATTGATTTTTATGGAAATGCACTTCCCTCTCCTTTGACTGTCTTTCTTTGGATGAAAAGCGCCTGATGATTTTTTATAATTAACATTTCTATTAATCATCAACAGAATCTGAATATTCGGAATGTTCAGAATAAGAAGCCTCTAAGTAGCAACAAGTATTCGTTTTTTTAATTCATTTGTGTGCAGCGGTGTATCAGTTTACAAAAAAACATCTTTCAGTTCCATGCCATATAAGTCATGATTCAATGTATTTTTAATGCTGAATAGGTTAATGTGTTCTGTTAGAGCATTTATTGCTACACAAAGTACATTTGATTGTTTTTGTTCCACTCCTAATACATCGGTGTCTTTGCTTCTTTACTTGTATTGTAAATTGTACATTATTATTTTGTCCAGACGTGGTTACTTTTTGTGGTCTCTGCTTAGATCATAGTCGAGCTGCTACATGTCTCAGGATCTTCTGCTGGACATTTCAGTTCCAGCTGCTAACATGATGATCTCCATGGGACCAAACCATAGAACCTCCACAAAGATGTCTCAGACTGAGTGTTAATTATGTCCAAGTCTTGGTAGAGTTAGCTTTCAATAGGGGACATGAATTCTGCTGCCTTGCTCTGCTCTGGTTCTGTGACAATACATAATTAATTTACTCTTTAAATCACTTAGTTCTTTATTAAGTATTAACTAAGGCTGGGCATGAAATTCTCAGTACTGTGGCAACGTCAAGCACATAACTGCACGACAACTTCTCTTTCTTAATGACGCCATTCAGGCCGAACACTAAGGCAAAGGTTAGGGTTATCTATATTACCTTCCCTGAAACTTCCACTGTATTCAGCATAAAACAAGGTGGCAAGATTACATTTCAGTTTGCTGAGGTAAATCTACTCCTGGATGGCAGCCTACATGTGACCTGAACACATATGTTAATTACACATGACCTAACCTGCTTTGCATTCAGAAATGGAACATATTTTGCGTTCATGGAAGTTATGATGTAGTGGTTTAGTATTTGTATTAGACTATTCAAAGCACAGTAATAAGGATGTCCTTTAAGCAAGAATATCTTGAATATCGCCTCCCTTTTTTAAAGAGTGCCAATATACTGTTGAATTTACATTTACGGCATTTATCAGACGCTTTTATCCAAAGCGACTTCCATTCCCTAACTACAGGGGCCAGTCTCTCCCTGGAGCAACTTGGGGTTAAGGGTCTTGCTCAGGGACCCAATGGTGGTGGTGCTGAAGGCAGGACTCGAACCCACAACCTCTTGGTCTGGGGGCAAGAATGCTACCCACTACGCTACAGACCACAACATTGGCGCACATGTCAGAGCTGGAGTGATGCTAATATCTCCAAAGATGGCTTGGAATAATACTTTTCTTATGATTATAGAATTGTATAATTATTATCATATCATTTATGACATATTTGCAGCTCTCGCAACTGGGAAATTACAATTTTGTGATCAGGGAATTTGCAGTTGAGACAGTAAAATGCTCACTAACTCTTACCCTGCGTGTTTCTCCTCGTGGGCCTGGCGGGACTCGGCTGTTTGCTGTCGTAATCTGCTCTTTGTGTCTCCTCTTCCTCCTCCTGCTGCTCTTCCTCTCCGTCTGTCCACCATTCTGTCCCTCAGTGGTCGCTGCTGTGGGTGAGTCAGTTGTGTTTTCATCACAGCTTGGACCACCGAGCATAACAGCCTGCATTTGGCTTTTGAAATGGGCAAATCCACACGCCCGCACACACACACACACACACACACACACACACACACACACACACACACACACACACACACACACACAAACACACAC
>JBBIGB010141337.1:0-15466 GCA_037577075.1 Alestopetersius hilgendorfi
AGAGAGAGAGAGAGAGAGAGAGAGAGAGAGAGAGAGGGAGAGAGGGAGAGAGGGAGAGAGGGAGAGAGGGAGAGAGACACACAGAGAGAGAGAAAGAGAGAGAGAGAGTGAGAGAGCATGTCTCAACTTGCCCTGGAACCTGATTATTAACTTTAAGTATGACAGGAGGGAAAGAAATATTTCACTGGCACATTTGAGGTCTTCAGAGACAGCCTTTATTCCCATTTCCTCCCATGTACAGTATGTACAGTATTCACAGTTTTTTAATCATTATCCAGTGTCCCTTTTCCCCTGGCCTACTTTTAATAAGAAAAAGTATGAGTATGTGCAAGTTTGTAAGGGAAAACAAAAGGGGATATAGCAGTGCCCCCTAGCACATGGATTAAAAGCAGATGCAATTCAAGCATCAACAAGAGAAACGCTCACAGGAAATTGACAGAATCCAGTGACTGTGCTGGATGCTGCAATTTCCTCCCCTGTGACATAACCTCATGCAAGAGAAATAAAACCTCCATCTCTCCCATGGGTATGATGGTACAACTTATTCCTTTATGTATTGTTTAAAAAATGTAGAATTTAGGAAATCTAAACAAATTAATCTGTTTATTACTTTTTTCTCACATATAATGGTTTATTTACATTAAGTAGGTTTGCTAATAACTTTTGGCTTATTTTCACTTCAATAATGTTTAAAAGTTTTCTCATACAGTGAAATGAACTGACCCGAACTTACTCCAAAAAAATAAAATTAAAGCAAATCATATTTTTCCTACATAAGGCTTGTAAAGCTTGTAATAAACAAGTAATTTTACATGCAAATCCTATCTTGGAAATGCTACAAAAAATGTTATCTGCAAGATCACAACAGCCTGATTATACAATAGCATTCTTCTACAATTCACAGCCATGTAATTCTTTTACTAACGGCTGGGCTTAGAAAGTGCTGCTGATAGTATACTGTGTGTGTGTATGTGTGTGTACTTACAGTGCATTAGGCCGACTCTGTCTTGAGAGAGAAAGTCCACCATGGGCTGGGTCATTGATCTTGGTCCAGTTGTGAATGCTGTTGCAGTTTTGGGCCACTGACTGCGATTCTGAACCGGTGTTCAGAACCACACTGTTCCTCTTATCCACAACTGATGTTGACAAAAACATTGTAAGCAAGGCTCCTGATGACCAGTGCTAAAGTCATTAAACAGCCACAGACAAAACAGGCAAGAGTTCCAGAATCATGACAATATACAAGCCTGCCTAAAACGAAGAAGAAAAGTAAAAAAATAAAACAATAACATGTATACAAGCAAAATAAAACAAACAAATAAAACGCATTTCACAGCCCATAAGGAGTACTGCTGTCTCTGGAACATAAACCACATTGAGTGTAAAATTATATTCCTGAATAAAAACTGTGCTATAAAATGGATAATCCAAATAACGCAATTATTATTATTCCTGATTATGCAGTTCTGTGACAAAGTTCTTCCAAATATTTTATATGATTGAGCAAGACATTAGCTGTGTCTGAAAAGTGCACTTGTTCACTCGTTCACTACATAGTGTTTGCTATATAGAGGGCTAACTAGTGAACAAGGGGAGGTGATGTTTAGTCAATTTCGGACACTCGCTACATTACGTTTTTACTAACTGTTACTTAAATAGAGCGCTGGATCTCGGCAATATATCTCTGTCGCATAAACACACGTCTCGTCTCTCTGGTTCAGACACAGCCCGCACATGAGGCGGGGTCTCATGTGCGCTGGCGGGGTCTGGTGTGCAGGCTGTGGTACACAATACGGGCCAAACAGACAGGATTCTGCGCCGGCCCAAAATTACTTAGCCGGCCAAAACTTGATAATGGCTCACCAGGCAAATGCCCAGTCTGCCGATATCAATTTTAGGCCGGCGCGGAATCCCATTTGCCGGATCACGTCCCACACCTATACCCAGACCTTGGCTGAAAATGTCCTGGCCATTTTTTTTGTATCAGACCAGCCATGGACACATCCCCCGTCTCTCCTCTCTCAGATTTTCGCGTGATAAAAGTAGTGTGCAGCGTGTCCGAAATGTGCACTCGTTCACTAAATAGGGCATGGTAAAAGAAACCCGCAGTGCATGATGGTATATGTGTAATCATGTAGTGTACAGTGTCTGTACAATAGATTTTGGCATGTCACGTGCCGATTTTGTAGTGCACTAACTAGTGGAAGAAACTGACTGTTAGCAATTTCGGACATCACTACAAAAAGGTTGAGTCACTACATAGTGCCCTACATAGTGAACGAGTGCACTTTTCGGACACAGCTATTGTCTCCACACACTGCTCCCCGGGGACTGTGTTCCTGGTCGCCCGCTGCTTAACTTTGTGTAAATGGGTTAAACACAGAACAATTTTGTGCCATTCACACTGAGTGCTGTGATCTGTTAATGTATGACAAATGGACACTTTACTTATTTTAAATAAACAAAAATAAATGAAAAAAAAAACCCGACAACAAAAAACATACCATAATGTTTGTACAGGCAGCATTCCCCACAATATACCAAATGTGAAAAACAGTAATTTTATTACAGTCAGTATAGTAAAATGTACAACAGTGTTTTCTGTGAAGTATAGTGTACTTCACATTATCATTTTAACAGGGAGACCTACATTTTTGCATACTACTGTAGATGATTTGGATAATAAACTTTGTACATCATAAAGAAATAAATAGTGACAATAAAACAGAAAAAATATTTTAAAAACTCCCCACCTCTGTCTTTCTCAGTGCGGAAGAGAGTGAGTGGTCTCTCGCTGCAGGATGGTGCCTTGCTTTCGGTGCTCTTTCTCCTGGGCAGGTTGAGCTGCAGGCCAGACTGTCCTGCTCCAGGAGCGGGTGTGTCTTTGAAGATCTTGGAAAAGGGAAATAAGGGCGAAACTTCCAGTGAGGCCAGCAACACTTAACTAAATATTTTCTCGGTAGCAGGGCAGGGGTAATGGGAGATGCTCATTTGTACATTCTCATGTGTTCATGATTAGATGAAGGGCCATTGAAGAAGAAAGGAAACCAATTACGTTCTTGCATTTGTATTTGTAAATCACTTTATCCTTTTATATTTGAATAGAAGTAATGATTCTATACATCCAATAGGTAGAAGGGCACACTCTACCAACATGCAGTGTACACATTCAATAGCTCTCAATTTATCTGCAGTAGCACTCCAAATATGGAAACATTATGCCACAGAGATAATTGTAAAATATTGCTCATTTGCATGATAGTGTCACACACACCAGGTCGTGCAGTCAAAGGGCACCGGAAATGACTGCACGTCAGGTATAAAAGGTGGAAATAGGTGTTAGTACTCGCACAGACATTGTAGTGATATGCTTCAGTCCTCACGTGTCCCTATCTTTCCTATCTCCAGTACTGTGAGTAGTAAAACTCAGAGGTGCTCTCCTCATCCCTCCCTGTGTGTGCGAGTGAGAACGAGGACCCGTTTGGTGCGGGTCTTAACTCTTCAGATTAAACAGCGTGGTTCACCCGCTCCCTCGTGTCACCTATGTCGGGGCTTTTCCGCCACGCAACACGGTTGTGTCTAAGGGGTTCTTTGTCCTGCATTCCTGTATTGCTGTGACAGATAGAAGCTATTTTAATGGTACCTGAGCACACTGCAGATTTGCCCTAATCAGTGTGCTCAAGTTGTTGTTTTACCGAAATCGGCGTGGCCCGAGAACAATGTTGCCTGCTGCATTGAAGACATCCTAGACACCTGTGACCGAATCCTGGATAAAACAAGTGGAGTTCTTGTTGTCTTTTCAAACTGAAGACATGTTTTAATACAACTGAGGACAATACAAATGTTTTGAACTTAAAATTCTACTACTGAATGCATCCAAGACTAGTAACTTCGGAGTGGTGCAACAGTCCAAGCATTGTCCCCATCACTGGGAGATCACAAGTTCCTCATCAGTGATGCTACAGCCCTCACAGAATTAGAAGTTAGTGTTCTCGTCCAAGTGTGTTGAGGGATCCTTAGTCTAACATGCTGCTTGGACACAAGCCGGGGCCGATCAACCCCGGTTGAGTCGCCGAGATGAGGGTCTGGTGATCCGAAATGCCCAGTGACTCTGGGTTCATCACTGATGATGTGTCCAACCTGTACCAGTAAGGTGTTTTTTATAAATTGGGAAAATGCTGTGGTGACAGTGAATATGAAAATGAATCAATGTGATCTAGGTACTTTTATAGGAATAGCTATATTTGTCTACATGAGCCTTCAGTGCTCAACTGAAGAAGAAATCACCTTCTTGGAATTCCTGGACGGCAAATAAACCTCAGCTGATCGCCCAAAAATAGAAGAATTGATAAGTTTGTGTGCTGCACTGTTCCTTTAATACTGCAAAGCAGATAGTACTCCACATCTTTGCTTTCTTTTTGTATAAGAATCCAACTGGAGTGAAGTTAACAGTCTGGTATGTACAACCTTTCTGATGACCAGCAAAAGGCAGGACGGTTACTAGACCAAACAAAAAAAACACAGCCCCAGTTTTTCTCAAGTTTCTGGGACTTTATGGAATGGAAAAACTATGTAAAGACTCGTGAATGAATACTGCACAAGGTTTGATATGCAACAACGACATTAGCAACTGAGGAGACAAATTAAACTGGACAAATTAATCAATTTACTAGTCATTAAAGTGTAAGAGGTAAGCTCATCATTGATTCAGATTCAGTACTCTGAGAAAGGAGATGAGCATGGTGATTAAAAAGCTAGTCCTCAGAAAGCAGTTTAATTACTACTGCTCATCTCATCTGATTGAGATATTTTAGTTTGACTGGTTCCCTGGTTCTCTTTTTTTCTAACATAGCTAGACGATAATTCACTGTTAGGCCCGATATAGTGGCTCTGGGAATTTTGTTTTCTTTGTGACCACAACATAACATCAATCATCTGATGCTAGATGCTGAAGATTTCTTTCATTATCTGAATAGATCAATCACCAGAGCGCTGGCTAGGCTTTTCTGGGTTGCTTGCAGAAGCTCAGTGAGGCCGTGCAGCAGTGGAGAAAAGTTTGCAGACTAGTGATAAATATTTCCTGTTGCAACTGTGACTGGCACTAGGCTAGAGTGGAATTGCACCTTGATCTAAAAATGCAAGTTTGATAGATTTTTCTCCTCCTTCAGAGCCATGACTGGTTTACACTTCACATTTAGGGAAAAACTCCACCTTGCCCATCCTATTAGCTAGCAAGGCTCTTCTTCATCATACACCAATCATCTTTTTTAAACATTAAATTTGTATACACACACACACACACACACACACACACACACATGTGTGTGTATATACTATACACACTAGGCATTAACAACAGATTTTTTCAAGTCGGCTAGTCTGTTAGCAAAGTCGAAGTCGAGTAATGACGTCATCACACACGCAATGAAGGAACACATTGAGCAACTTTTATTAAAAGTTCTCTGTAACATTCACAGTTAACATGTCAAACTAAACAAAACAAAGGCATATACCTTGAATGTTCTGATACATTTAAGTGTACAACTGCGAAAGGGAACAGTTTAAGCCGTGGCAGGATGATTCCCTGCAGTGCTAGCGTTAGCCATGTTAGCTAGTGAAGCCGTTTCAGATGCAGAACACCGGTACTGTTACTGTACTTTAACACTGACTAGCAGGTTGTGCAGGTCTCAGTGCTGTTTGTGTGTCTAGAGTGAAGTATTTCCGCACATGATGTATGTGATGTATGTCTGCCTGCTCTGCTGCATGTCTTCTCTGGCCTCGTGTTTAGAGTCCCCGTGCTTCAACGGTACCGCCCCTTTTATGAAGGGACTATAATAATTGGTTACACCAAAGAATGCGTGTCAGTTTATGCCAATCAGAGGCAGAGATTGCATTGAGTATACAAGCGAGGACAGGGAGAGGAAAAAAACACAAGCCTAGTCAACTTCTCTCAGGGTTCTTGACTCGCGTTTCTGTAGTCAACTAGTCAACTTTTGTGTTAATGCCCTAATACACACACACACACAAACACACACATATACATAAAAAAAAAAACCTTTCCCCCCAAGGCTCAGGTAGCAGAAATGGCCATCGGTTGGTTTGCTGGTTGCCATGGCAACCCTATGCGAGCTTGCTGCTCTTTAAGATAGCTGTGGGCACCACTCTGCCACTCCTGCTCTGAAGTTACCTGTTATGACTAATTTGAAGCTCTTGAAATAGAGCTGTTTGTGAGATATGCACGTTGGCTTCTTCTCGGCAAAGCGGCTTTATCTGCTTTTTTTGCACTCCTTGTCAACCCTCAGAGGCAGAATGCATATATAAATATATAGAGTTCCTGGTGTCCTTTGTTAATCCCTAAGATTTTCTTACCTGTCACACAGCACTAAGTTATTACAAGTATTAATTTGGAGTTTGAGTTTTGCTTGTTGTGTTTCATTCTGTATCACAAATTTCACTTGTTTTGGTGGATTAGGAATCTCATATACACTTCCTTGTGTTGTTTCTAATAATGTTTGACTGTGTATAAATTTCAGTGATCCTTTGGGTTCCACCAAGAATGCGGGGTGTCAGTGTCGGGGTCTATGCCTCGACGTGGTTCCGGAGTGGGGTATATGCATGCAGTATGAAGTCACAAATTAGGTACGCATTTGTGCTGTGAAGACTGAAAACTGGTGCGCATTTTGCATACCACATATGTCAATCCCTGCCTATAAAGTGGCAAAAGGTAGGTTTTGAGTTAACACCCCGTCCGACCAGCACCATTTTAATATAGTTGCACATGATTCCATCTTACATGTCACTGACTCAATGGGATGTTCAAAAATGTTAGTTTTTTTGTTTTCCTGCCCCTCATGTTTTAATTCAAGTCAGTGTCCAAGAACATACTCATACTGTGTTTACAGTGCTCACCGTGGCAGGTGCATAAGCTGAAGCAAAAAAGGAATGCATACATAACATTGACTTGTCTGATTTAAATATTTAAAACTATGTATGCTACATTAGTGAAATTAAAAACTATCGATAACAAACATTGAGTCATATCATACTAAAGCAAAATATGTTTTTGGGGTGACGGTCATTGTCTTTTGGTATTTTTTTTATTAGTGGATGCAGTTACACCTTTAAGTCTGGGTACTGCTTTTTATAGATATGAGTATTTCTTCATTATTATAGAGAGCAGTTTGAATTTACAGATCACCAACAATAGTCCATTTATACATTTTTTTCCCCCTTCTATTTACTGTCTGCTTATTAGTGTTCGCCAAGGGGTCAGGAACATACCATGTCATGGTGCTCAATTAGGATTTCCACCACAATGTTCTGGAATTTGATGTCCATGATGGCAGCCACTGTCTCCTCCTGTGGCCGAAGCAGAGTGGGGCCGAACACCACACCCAGGTTGGCCACTGTCATCAGATTTTGCTGGTGGTGGCTGGCCACGCTGCAGGAAGTGCAAGTGTTACTGAAGGTTATTGAATGACTCGTAGTTGTGCACTAACTTCTGATCGCAGCACTTCTGGTTCCCAAGGCTAATTTTAGTTTCAAAGTTGTTTAATAGTTTCCTATTTGTTTCCATAACATGTGTAGCTCCCTTGGAAAACCTGCTGTAAACGGTGCTCATCTCTGAGTAAGGTTCCTGATTTGGCTTAGCAAATTTGGACCATGGGCTTCCTGGCTCATTGTGAAAAAATGCATCTTAAGACAGGGCATGAAAGCTAGTGTGTTTAAGTTTGAGACAAACATCAAGTGCAGCCAGAGGACCCCCTGATCCAATCGTCCTGCAAAGTGTTTCAACAAAATTGGGGACTTGGGGGTTCCCCTCTTTTTCTGCAGTTACTCTAAACTACTGCAAAATGGGGAAACTTGCTCTTTCATATCACTGCCCAATATCAGTAAATACTGTGGCAACTATCTAACCAAAGTGCCGTCTCTGCTTTTGAAAAACAGTAGTGACCTGTGAATGAACTTAAGTCACTTTGGTCCCCTCCAAGCAACTGCGCCATTAACGCAATAAAACTTTATGTGAAAAATATCTGTTTATAGCTGAGCTATTCCAGAAGGTAATAACTTTGGTGGGACAAAAAATATTTTTGAAGTTTAGAACTTCTGAGAAAGAAATTTCCACTTCAAACTGGTCCCTCACAACAGTCGCACATCAGTGTATGTGGGTGGCTAAGCAAATCCAAACTAGAACTACTTGATTGATAGTAATTTCATCATTTTATCAAGCTTACAGAGAAAAAACTACAGTTAAAAGTAGATGCCCCTTTTTGTGACTTTATAAAACAAATACCTGTGACCAAAAGCACATTCTTTTTGTCCTACAAGTTGAAAGAGGTATGTTATTGCTCTCAAAAGGTCCACTACAATGGTTTAGGGCCAGCGTACAGAGTGATTTGTAAAACAGTGAAATGGGGCATGTCCTACTTGGCCAGGTGTTTTATCAGCAGCTCCAACATCTGCTTGTTCTTCTCTGGGAGACGGTGAATAATGCTATGGATCTCAGCCACACGATCCTCTGGAAGATCCATCTCTGAAAAAGTAAGAGACAGAATCAATTACTTTTATTCTTTCCCAAACACACTCCAATACAGGTGCACCCACGACACATATTGACTCTGAACAGCTTTGAACGTCTTTACACTGTCTTAGCTATCTGAGTAATGTATCTACATATGACATCCATAACTGAAAGGCTGTAACTATGCATGCACGCATGTGCCTACAGCCACACATCAGTGGGTCAACATATCGGGCTATGTTTGGATTCTTCAAGCATCACAATTGGCTAATAGGGAAATAGCACTGAGAAAAGACTTTCGAAATTCAGATTCCTTAAGCACCCTCCCTGTGCCAAGTGATATCTTAGTGATGTGATTAGAAGTGATGTTAGTCATTGGCCAGTTCTGCACTGAACTATAAAGGGAAGGGTGATTAATAGTTTAATATCAGCAGAGTTTAATTGTGTAATCACAGACTCTGGGCAGTCATCAGCAGTTATCAGAACTTATGTTCCATGTGTAAATACAACTGCAGTCAAAGTCAAGGTTTTGACTTTGACTGCTGCATTATATGCACAGGGAATCCTTACATAAAGATATGTTAAAAGATGAGGCAAGTGACTAAAACAGAACAAAAAAATCAACACTGTAAAAGTAAAACATCTACCTAACTGAAAAATCTGGTATGAGAGTGATTTTATTTTTCAATATATTTCCAAATAATAGTTGGCTGGCTACACTAGGCCACTTTAACTACCTTTCAGGATAGTAAACAACAAATCTCTAACAGACATACATGCAATGCTGTTAAAATACTATAGAACAAAAATACTATAGAAAGTTATTTAAGGCGCAAATGTTTTTTTTTTCATCTCAATCATGTGGTAACTTCCAAAGTGAGCAACAACAATGCCAACATGCCCTTGCTATTTAAACCCGAGCCAAGGATGGGTTCAGGCCCAATGTCAACATTTTTCAATACAACCTGAAAAAATTGTGATTTATATTGTATCATTTTACCGTTTTCATACTGGTGCATTTTCCTTTAATGCACTCAAGCTGGCACTCTGCCTCTTATATGCACATCCAATACACCTGACAGCTATCTGAATGTGTACTAGCATGTAATGGATAAGAGATATAAAATATGCAAATTTTGCCGAACATGTCCCATCTGAGAATGTTTCATGAGTTCTTCTCCGTCTTCTTCAAACTCTCATTATCTAAGTCTCCATCAGGTTCCACACCCTAAGAAAGACGTTACTGCTCCTGTGTGTGTATTTAGACACTTGTTCACACATATCTTTCTCTGTAGGCCATTTTCCCAGCTCTTTCTCTCCTGGCTCAAAACCTTTCTCTTTGCTCAAAACACAAATATGCAGTTAACACACAGAGTGCCTCCTACAAGCCAAAAGTGCCATGACACCACCCACTGTCACTAACTTCACTCTCTCCCAAATGTTACTGAGAGGGTAATCTATACAGCAGCCATGACACATTATTAAACCTCACTACTCTCCCACAGTAACCCAAAGAGGGCTGAGGGACACTGATGAATCTGCTACTATACAACAACAAATGAATCAACCTCAATTTCCACATTTGCTGGTTTTGTTAGTTGTTCACATTTTAATTCAGCAATACCTGCTAAGACCTTCCTACATTGGATGAGACACCCACCAATATATATTTCTATTCTGGTAAACTGTTATTTAATACTAACTTTCACAATAAAGATTTAAAGGTAAACAGACACCAAGAGGTATTTTCAGAGGTTTGGTTTATTTTTTCAAATTTTAAATGTTTGCAACAGCATGCAAATGTCCTAACATTTTAACAATTATTCCAGCACTACTAATTGTACTCACCAAACTCTGACTAATATACTGACATTCAGTTACTTGTGTCTTAAATGTCTTTCGCTCTATTTACCCAAACCAATGACATGAAATTTTCACTTTCTGCTATTTTTTAACATTAATGCGAGTTCCCCTATCCTGCCTATGGTCCTGCAGTGGCTAGAAATGGCAATAGGTATAAAGAGTGCTTTGATCATCCTGCCGTTTAGTGAACGACAGCTCAGATGGCTGGATCTGGAATTTTGCCCTGTATGTCATCAAACGGGGAAAGGATATTTCGCCTTTCTCATGCTATGCCCACGCAGAGAATTTCGCCCCATCCCCTAAAAAATTTGCTCCACTCACTGCCAATGCGATTGTGTGAGCGGCCCTTCCCCCATCCTCCACCTTGCCCTGCTTCTCTCTTCCTTATTATCATTTAAAGCTACAGACACAGAAACAGAACGTCGTAGGGAAATCTTATTGTGGGACTCGCTTGAAGTGCCTGTAATTCTGCACCAAGGCTGAATTTCAGAAAGAGACATCAGATACAGTAGTAGGGGACCACTATGACCTATTTAAATGCATAAAAAAAACAGCATCTCATGGGACATTTAAGAGTTGGTAATGCACACTCAGCCAAAAAGAAATGGGAAGTCATACTGTATTTTGTCCAAAAATATATGACTATTTCATATTATTCACATATCAAATATATAGATAAAATATGTCCACATTAACCCATTCAAACCTAATGAATCACCAAGAATGCAGTCAAAGACTCTGCCCCAGGCTAGCTGGGAAATATGCCTGACCATGTGGTTTACAATACGCATTTACAGTATATGCAACTGTAGCTCTCTGTATAAAAGTATGTTCTGAGCTGTCATTGCTGTTGCACTGTCATTCTGAACTGAACTGAAGTTTGTTCCTATAGATATGTTTGCTTGCACAAAATAGTAGTTTATTATGTACTCAAAATCTGTGAAACTTAACTCCTGAATGGTGCAACCAGCCCTACTGTTGGGAGATTATGACTTGATACCATGCAGTATCTCAGTGATTTGGGGTTGACTGAGAACATGATTAGTCTTGCTCTTTCTGGATGTGCAAGACAGCATCATTGTGAGATCAGGAAGGAAACAATTACAGCTGCTTTTCTGCATTGACTTTAAAGGGGTAAATTATGCGCACACTAAAATTCAGCAACTTTACTGAAGCATTTTAAAGAAAAGCTTAGTATATGCAACTTAAAATATGTTAGTTTTTTTATTTAAAAAAAAGGATGTACTTGAGGTGGAGCACTGCACATCTGTATTGCAAATGTCAAGCCAGACTCTTTAATGGATGACCACAACATATTGTTTATATTAGATTGTGACCAAAAAATTCTAAGACTTCTGAAACCTAGCACTGGTCATATGGCCCACATGTGATACTCATGTTGGAAAGGAGCAGTGGAGGAGGGGTAAATATAGAGCAGATATTTGGCAGCAGTGGGGAGGGTGGGGCATTGCAGCAGTAACTAATGCTCAAACTGTCCAGAAAGCCCAAGGGCAAGAGTAGTGATCTCTATCTCTCTCTCACACACAGACATACAAGTTCATTTTTATATGAAGTTCTCATATGTACTGTGCATTCAAATGCTTTAATGTCAAACGCAAACAACTATGCCGTATTACTAATACAGGGCTGCCAATAGTAAGTATATATCTTATACAGTATTTACAGAAGGACTTAAACCACAGACTAACTCAGGAACCACAAAAAGGAACCTTGTTCTTCTCTGTTTGTCCTACATTAGGTAGTACATAATCCGCTTCTGGTTCCAGACAAACACACATCCACATTTCCACCACATTTCCTTTCAAACCAGGTCTTTCTCTCTCTTCAGGTTTTCATGTATGTTTTTATTTCTCCGAGCAGCATTCTCTCTCTTCAGGTTTTCATGTATGTTTTTATTTCTCCGAGCAGCAACACACACAAACACTCGACTCTTGCCCACTTACACATTCCATTCCCCTGACACTCTTTCTCGCTCTTTCCCTCCCTCTCTCAGTGGCACTGTGCCCTTTTTTCACATAACAATTATGAGAAGACAAGAAGAAAAAATAGGAAAGGAGGAGTAAAAGGGAGGAGCCTTGTAACAAAAAAGAAAGAAAAATCAAGGTTCATGTGAGGACACAATCCTCATTTCACCCCACAGTGCAGAATAACAAAGTTGTAATCTAATCTGGTGAAACCTGTGGTAAGATCAGAAAAAATATTCAGAAGAGACAGTTAGGGTACAATGGCAAAATGCCCTGAAACCTCTTCGTACTTTTAGTTTCATTATTTCTCACTCATAAGCAAGCTGAGAACAAGCTGAGAAATTCTGAAATCCTAAATGTGTTGGACAAAAAGAAATATGTTATTTGATAAGAAATTTATAGATTTGAATCAGACAAAAAGTCTGTCGTGTCTTCTGTAAAGACTACCATTGTGTTTTTCACACTTTACATTACATCCTTTTCCCCTTAAGCTTTAAAAGGTTTAAAGTCAGAAGTGCGGACTGGAAGTTCATTATGTTACTGTGTAGCTGTAATAATGTGACCACTAGGGCTAACAAATTAAATTTTAATCATTACTCTTGATTAATCATCTTACTTTTGTGGAGTGAACAATGATTAATCACATTTGTACATTACTCCAATCTGACCAAATCTGTGTTTGTGTGTTTTGTCTATGTATTATGTGGATACTATAGTGCAGTATAGTATCGTTCACACATCCATCACAGGGAATAAACTTACTTCTGGCATTCTTTTGAAAATAATAGTGCATAGCTTCAATTTTCCAGGTTTAACATAAACACAAATATAATGTGCCATTAGTTGTACACAGGCCACATTTTAGGTTAAATGTTTACCCCCAATATGTTAAATTAGCAAATAAACAGTAATAAAATTTGATAAAATATGTTTTAGGTATAGAATGTTCAACTGAAACCATATACGTCATTTGATCTGATTTTGCTGTTTCTTTTGTCAGTTTGCTGCTCATTGATTTTTCCATTGAAGCCCACACACAGTGTAGTCTTCCAATAGAGCTGAATACAGCTTTACATTTATTTGAATACAACATGCCAACTTACAGCTAGCAGGTAGCTAAGATTCAGCCCGTACCACCATTAATGGTTTGAAAGACTAGTACTGTTTTGACAGCCCCGGTAATTACATTTAAATACTGGCAGAAATCAAACATTATCATTGTTTTTAAGAAAAGTGGAGGTCAGGACATAGTGACGTAAAAGCCGTATGACAAATGAAAAAGAAAAGAAACGATCAGATTTCTTCCTGTTGACCACGATGGCCTTATGAGCAGTCTTGAAAGCTGCCTTACCACAGACTATTAAAGCTGTTAGAATTAATCTAAAGAAGCAGTGCCTATGCACACTCCGAAAGACAGGAAGAGAGTAAGACTGGCCAAAACAGACACACCACCATAAAAAAACTGAAAAGAGAGAATGAAAGCTCTTGAACTCACTGGCAGCTTTAATGAAGCTCCGCTGATACTGATAGGTCATCAGAGGTCCAGGAAGCATCCTGTCAACAAAGTGAAGTGACCGTCAACACGTCAACACTTACAGTTACAACATTGTTACAGTTACAGTTACAACATTGGACAGACGCTGTTATACAGAGCGACATACATCAGTGCTTATGTAGTCCACATTTGTTCTTTACACCCTCAAAGCTAGACTCAAATCAACATCTGATTAAAAGTATTTTTTTTGTTCTATATTTTTGACAGATATACTTCCACTTAATAATTATTTTAATTGTGCATTTCCACTCCAGCACAGAGCATTATGCCAATGCAGTGTAGTTTAGATGTACCTACCAAGCACATGGTGTGTTCCAATTAATTATTATATGTTAATACTACAAAGTATGTAGTATTACTTTTTTGACTCTTATCTTGACTTATATTTTACATACTTATTTTCTTTGTGCAGTCATAACAATAACAATTTCTTCCAGGGTCAATGAAGTCTTCTGATTCCGTATACTAACCTCAGAAGTAGAAGTTGCACGAAAGCATTAACATGAAGTAATGGAGTATTGCTATGCCCATGTACATGATTCAACTCTGAAGGCTACTTAACGCTTTAAGATAGGACCTCTTGGGTCACTTTTTTTTCCTCAACTCAACTCCTTCCATTTCTCACAGTATTGGGACAATAGTGTCCATCAAAACCAAACTCAAAAATAGGCCAGTTTTAACTGCGCATTGTGAATATTCAACTTAGTTATTTTCAACTTTGACAAAAATGCAAACAACATACTAAAACTCTAGTAAAGAGATGATTGTCAAGAATTGATATGTAATCTCTGAAGTGAGCGATAATAAGCTGAACACACAAATAGGATTTTACAACCGAGGGCCATGTATAAGCATAGCAGTAGGGGATGATACCTGAGGTAGTGTTTGATAGCGCTTGTGACAGTCTTGATCTCCCACTCAGAGCTATCCACCTCTACATCAGCAAAGGTTTTGGGATCTGAAAGGGAAGAGATAATCAGTCAAAGTTTTGATACATGTGATCAAATATACCCAGCAATATTCAGTTCTTGAATGCAGCTTCTGGGATTAAAAAAAAAAACACACCTATATACACCACTTTCTATTTACCAAAGATGTGGTTGAACAATCAAGATGCAGTGCTTCTTTACTCAAGAACTGAAGCTACAAAAGTTGTTAACAACTAATAGAAGTCATCAAAATAACTTAAATGATTATGAGTGGATTTACGGCAAATATCTATGTGACATTCTACCTGTTAATTGGTGGTCTTGTGGTCGGAAACTGATCTGTAATGACTAAGGAAGAGGGCGGCTGACATATTGTGCATTAACAGATGGGATAGAGGGTGTAATTTTACACTAATATGGCAGGTACATGGAGCTCAAAAAGTGGACAGTGTAGTGAATCTTTCGTTTTTCCACTAACAGTCAACACGAACAAGTATCATGAACAGGATCCCACACAGCCTTTGGGCCCATTTTATATACAAGATACAAGATACTTTATTTGTCACATGCAGTCATACAAGTACAACACACAGTGAAATGTATCCTGATCTGC
>JBBIGB010141538.1:0-15462 GCA_037577075.1 Alestopetersius hilgendorfi
CTGATATTTTTATAGTGGGGACTTAAGGGTAGCTATGATAACATGGTAATATAATGATAACAATAATAATAATAATATAAGAATATACTTAGTGCAGCAATTTGGTCAAGAGAGCAATAGCAAACAGACAAATTACAGTTTTGTTGGAAGGGAACCCATTCATTTGTTGGACCAATCACAGGAATAATCAGTGATAATAAGGCTGGAGCACAAATAAATGTTATTTGAAATTTCACTTGATATCAGACCATGATATTTTACCAAAGCAAGATATTTAACCAAGGTTAGAGTCAAGTACTCTAATCCAACACCGAAGCTACATAGACCTCTGAAACCATATGGTGAGTAACGAGCCCCCACCGCCGCCACTGTCAGAGCCTTAAAGGCTTCTCAAAGTTCTCTTCTTATTTATTGGCTAACTAATCTAACACAAATTGGCACCTTGGGTAATTGATGTATCCGCCAGTGCCAGTAATGAATGCCACTTACTTAGCGGCGGACATCTGCCAGTATCACAAGCTCAGCTCCTGGCGCTGGTTATCTTCGCTAATAAAGTGCTCGGAGAAATAGTCACACATCTGAAAGGGTATCTTAAAGCTGGTCAGGAAATATGGCCTGCACTTTAGTCCAAGGTTACTGGCACAATGTCCCCTGTGTTGATTCGGGCCTTTGCTACCAAAGAGCGGCTCCGATAACGAATCGATAATAAAACCACATCACTGCAACGTTCCCATAATTATTCTGTTAAATTGGGCTCAGTATGAACACTGATGTAATTAAGATAATCTGTGTGTTCTTTCCACGTCATTTTTCCTCGTAGTCCTTTTGCTCCCTGCTGCTCTTCTCATTTCACTCCTCTGCTTCTCCATTTCTCAGCAAGGTGAAGGTGCTCTACGGGGGAACGGAGCTTTTCGACGATGAGGTCAGAAGGACCTTCCACAGTGACGTGTTGCTGGCGCTGTTCAGTGGGGCCTGTATCACCTTACTGGTCTACGTCCTCACCTCCTTCTCATGTGAGGCTGAGTACCTTTTTGAAACCTATTCAACTCAGCACTATTCCAGATTAATGAAAACTACATTTTCTCTTCGATTAAGACCTTTTTTTAGCCCCTAGTAGACAAGGAACGTGCAACGGTTGCTGCAGACACTAGAAACGTGTATTTTTAAAGCCTCAGTCGTTCTCTAGAGGATTACATAAAATGCTCTCTGCACTTTTAAAAAGCATCCTTGAACTTTGCAACATAACCTCAACACTTAAATCTAGGATTTTCGGCGATGTTGGCAAGTTTCAGTGCGACTGGATGGCGGAAAGCTATTAAAGGGCACAGAAGCACAGTCAGCATGCTCTCGAAACTTCTCAAAGCGTAACCCACAGGTCTAACTACTTACGTAGCTTTCATGTGTCTGAGCAATTTCAAAGGTCAACTAATACCCCATTACTGCAGAGAATGGGCATTTCTGCAAAGTCCCTAAAACGTGCTAGCATCACCAAATCGTCCATTTGTGTGCAGTGTTTCTGACGTTCTTCGGCTTGGCTAGCATTGGCCTCAGCTGCCTGGTGGCCCTGTTCCTCTACCACGTGGTGTTTGGGGTGAAGTACCTGGGCATCCTCAATGGCGTGGCAGCCTTTGTCATCATCGGTATTGGTAAGTACTCAGGAGCTGAATTGGTCACTTAAATCTAAGTAAAGAGGGTGTTTGTCATTTTATATAAGGTATCTGAAACACCAAATGCTCTCTTTCCTAGTATTACCTCACATCTGTTATAGATGGGAAGTGCTACTAACTGCCAGCATGTCAATTATTGGCTGTTTTTGGCTTTACTGACATAAATAAGAACTGCTGTTTACCCAGTTTACCCACTGCAATCCTAAGGAAAGTCCTCTGAACATGTTAAGGATCAGTTGGTGCCGACAGCTCTGCTGGCTGGCTGATGTATCCCTTACAGCCTGCCTAACATTAGCTTGAGTAGCTGTTGCTCTCCAGTGCCTCCTGCTCCTGCTGGTCTACCCTCATCTGTCACCTCAGCCTGGCTGTTGTCGGAGGCAAGGTAGTCTCTGCTGAAACGGCATCAAACAGATGTTGCAAAAACTCGCCACTGACTTTATCCCTCCTATTACACCCATATCTGCACAGCAACCAATAAAAGCTTTTATCAGGATCAACTGGTCTAGCCCAAATGCAACAATGGGACCATCATCTGCGAAAATATAAGCTTCTAGGATAATCCAATAAAAACAACTATACGACAGAAAATGATATAAGCGTTCTATTGCATTTTGCCAAATAAAGGTAGCAAAACAGTAAACAACACCCAGCCAGTTGCCTCTATGGTCTTAAAGCCAGTCGTCCAATCCACAAGTAGGACTTCTTTTGAGCCAGGATAGCATTTATGCAAATATGGAAAAAGTCCTGGTGTCATAAGGTAAAGGTCATGTCTTTTGACAACCCAGGTCTTCAGTATTGTCTTGCAGGACATGTCTATTTAACAAAATACCCTACCTAACAGGGTCTTGCTGACCTGAACTTATCAGTAGTTAGAGCAGTTTGCCTACAATCTCATTAAGCCTCTACTCTAAACCATCATACTGGATCTTCAGACACCTAAGCTGTGTCAGAAAAGTGCACTTGTTCACTACATAGTGTTTTCTATATAGAGGGCTAACTAGGGGAGGTGACGTTTAGTTAATTTCAGACACGTGGGATGTTACAGTTTTACTAACTGTTGCTTAAACAGTGCGCTGGATCTTGGAAATTTATCTCTGTCGCATAAACATACGTCTCGTGTGCGGGGGCGGGCTCTCATGTGCGGGCTGTGGTACGCAATCCAGGCCGGCAGACGGGATTCTGCCGACCCAAACTTGACATCAGCCCACCGGGCAAATGCCCAGTCCACCGATGTCAATTTTCGCATCCCACACCCACCCCGGGACCGCAGCCCAAAATGCCCGGCCCGTTTTTTTGTCCCAGTCCAACCCTGGGTACTACTGTCCTCCACAGAGAGAAAGAGAGAAAGACAGTGCAAGTGTGACTGAATCTCCTCCGTTTGAAGCCCCCCCAGTCTCTCCTCCCTTGGTCTCGCTCCTCTTCTTGACTTTCACGGGATAACAGTTGTGTGCAGTCCGTGTCCGAAATGTGCACTCGTTCACTTTGTAGGGCACGGTAAAAGAAACTTGCAGTACATGATGGTATATGTGTGTTCATGTAGTGTACAGTGTCTGGATGTCACGCCGCATTTTTGTAGTGCACTAACTAGTGGGTGAAATTGACGGTTAATGTTTCGGACACCACTACAAAATGGCTGACTCACTATATAGTGAACAAGTGCACTTTTCGGACACAGCTCTGATTCTAGTGTCCTGCTTGTGGGGGCAGCAGCAGACTTTGCTGTAGCTGTGATTTGTTTCTATTATGATTGAAGAGATGAGAAAAGAGACAAGACATACCCTGGCCTTTTCCAAAATATGTGCTGTTACTGTTTGATACCTTATATTTTCATCAAATAATAACTCATTCGACAAGATCTGGTCCTAAATTATCATATTAGGCTTCACTGATTGATGTCATTTTATACCAATTCACTTATACCATTCTGGTGTGTTTGTAATGATATTAGTGATCAGAGTCTTATTGCTTGTGTTCATGACAGCCATTCTATTGAATTACCTGAACAGTTTAGTCCACAGTGAGTTCTCAAACCTTTCTCAGAAATGCTCAAGCCTTCCTACACAGTCTAGCTGAGGTACTCGGGGATAGGGTCAGCCTGATTCCAACTGTTAATGACGCAAAGAATCTATTTAGAGATTGTTTTGTGCAGATATTGACAAGCACGCCCCCGTAAAGAAATGGTGGATAAAACAGTCAAAACAGTCTTTGAGTTTCTTGTGAGCCAGCCATACTCCTGCAACAAAACAACACTGCTTGATGGAAAGCATGCCCAACTGGATCCCAGAGCAACACAATTGCATTTTGTCAAATACAGAATGTGGCAGCTCAAGCAGTTAGACTGTCAAAATCTAATTAAGAAGAATAAAAATAAATTCATACATTCTGGGTTTAATCCGCAACTATTCTGGAAAACATTGAGGCAAGTGGAAAATAAATTCCCAAGCTTGCCATTATCAGTTCATGGAGATAATATTCTTGTAATGGAGAAAAAAATGGATGGCAGATTCTTTTAATCAGCATTTTACAAATCTTGTTGGCTTGGTTTCTGAATTCTCATTGAGAGGGACCAGCTTGTAACCATCATTTTGCTCAGCCTCTTAATGTATCATCAGGTGTTCCCCAGGGTTCAGTACTTGGTCCCACTCTCTTTTCCATATTTATTCATATTCACATCTCTCATTCTCATTTCTATGCTGATGATACAGTCCTGTACGCTACTGGTCCTTCTGCTGATGCACCAGAGATGGAATTATTCTCGAATAGCTAGGAATCTAGTTAGATAGTCCGTTGTCACCATGTCACAGTCTAGGGTCAAGGCAAAGAAACCATTTTCCCTCACATCTGAGGAGTTCGTTCATTCATTCATTCATTCATTCATTCATTCAATCACATTCTGTAACTGCTTAATCCTTTTTAGGGAGTCTATTTCAGGGTCTATGGGCTTGAAACATGGAACAAATATCAGTACATCCCTTATTTTAATTATGGGAATATAATCTATAGAATGGCTGCAAAAGGAACACTCAAGAAGTTTGATACTTTCTATCATTGCATTATTTGATTTGTTACAAAAACACACCACTGCCTTTTGTATTCTTTAGTCAAATGGCCCTCCTTGAACACGTAATATTAATTGATTCATGATCTCTAAAACTCTCTCTGGCTACTCACCCCCTCATCATCCAGAAAATGTCCATGACTATATACAATACACAGTCTTCTGGTTACATTAGCATAAAGCCTCCTAATTCCTGCACTTCTTCTGGTATGTTGTCATTCTGCTGGTAAAGGTAGGAATTCATTACAAAAGAAAATGTTACACTAGATAAATTTGTCTTTTTTGCATTTTTTCAACTGGCTACTTATGAACAGTTTAAATGATACCTGTAAATGTTGTAATTCTGTTCCATTACTTTGCTACTGTAATTATGGTTGTTTTGATTTCCTTTTTTTTTGCCTGTTTTGTTTTTGGTTTGCTTTCTGGCACTGGCCAGACTGTCATTATAAATCAGAAACTGTTCTTCATGCCTCACCTGGTAGAATAAAGGTTATGAATGAACATGCCAGCTGAGCCTTGAACCAGTGCAGCTCTGTGCCCCAGCCAGCATCACTTCATTGCACCCTCTTACCTGTGGGAGCCACCACAGACTACCCCAGGATGTCCAACAGAGGGTCAAGCTGACTCAGCTGGTGTACTGGTGGTTAGGGAGTTGCCACTGTGATCAGAAGGTTGTAAGTTTGAATCCCAGAACTGAAAATGGCTAAGGTCGTTCCCCCCCCACACACACACACAGCTCCCCGGGCGCTACATCGGTGGCTACCCACGGCTTCACTTGGTGAATGGGTTAAACACAGAGAGTAAATGTTATACTGTGTGCTGTGTTTACATGTTTCAAATGATTCACTTTCAACGTTTTGTCATTAGGGGCTCTATCAGAACAGTAGCAGTTCTCAGGCAGGCTGTGAAATGTGAAGCAAAGCCCCGACAGAATATTACTACTCCCAGCAGGAGGTGGCAGATGCAGAAGCAGCGACAGCGCCCTTGTGGATTTTGTGCTTCACAAGGTCAGATTGAGTAGCCTTGACAGCAGAAGTATCTGAACTAAAAAATGAGGTCTGTCACTCATTGTGCTGGCCTGGGCCCTTGGCTGCTGCACACTAGTAAGTGGCTAAGTGCTTCTGCTTGATATTCCTGGAATCCACCGCAGTCTTCAAGAGGACTGGCTGACTCTCTGGTGGGCTCCTTTCACTGTTTTACTGCCCTACTCTGTGGTTTCCATGGCCACTGGCTCTGTATGGCCATTTTGACATGAGCCCCCTAATGCAGTTAATCTAGAATGCAGATGTCCAACACTTCAGTCAAACTGGAAGCCTGACATCCCAGTGTGGTGCTTGCAGGCCTGGGAGCGTCTCCAGCTTTGTATAGGCAGGTTATCAGTACAAGCCAGAAGGCCTTAGAAGGTCAGTTTTATTAGAAGGTCATTTGCAGACGATAGCTGTGCACTCATTCACTATGTAGGGCACTATGTAGTGAATCAGCCATTTTGAGGCTGAAATTCCAACCGTCAAATTCACCCACTAGTTAGGGCACTACGAAATCACCACATGACATCCAGACACTGTACATAAAATGACTACAAATATACCATCATGAACTGCAGGTTTCTTTTACCGTGCCCTACATAGTGAACGAGCGCAATTTGCAGACACACCCTATACTCCTGTTATACCGCGAAAGTCAAGAAGAGGAGCGAGGTGGAGGGAGGACAGACGGGGGGGTGGGGTTGGGTTGTGGGGGTGGTTGTGGGGCTTCAAACAGAGGAGATGCGGCCGCACGTGCACTTTCTTTCTTTCTCTCTCTCTCTCTCTCTCTCTCTCTCTCTCTCTCTCTCTCTCTCTTTCTCTCTGCGGAGGACAGTAGGTCTCAGGGTTGGGTTAAATTGAGGTACGCGATCCTGTCTGGGGCCCCTCTCGCTGTCATTCTGAGTGGGGGGGCAGACGGGATTCCTCGCCCGCCCAAAATTACCTGACCGGCCCAAATACCCGGTATACCCGATGTTCAGTCCAGCTCTGGTTGTACCCACCCGCGGACGGATCTATCTGTCCCCGTGTCCACCAGACCCCGTCTCATGTGCGGGCTGTGTCTAAACTAGAGAGATGAGACGTGTGTTTATGCGACAGAGATAAATTGCAGAGCTCCGGCACTATTCAAGCAACAGTTAGTAAAAGCAAAACACTCCGAGTGTCTGGAATTAACTAAACGTCACCTCCCCTTGTTCACTTGTTGACCTCCTATAACACTATATAGTGAACGAGTGAACGAGTGCACTTTTCGGACACCACTAATGTAAACACCACTAATGTAAACACCACTAATGTAAACATGCTGATAAAAGAGTGTCCTATTTTACTGGTTTTTAGGAACGATGAGGAATGGGCTGGTGGTGGCCTAGTCGGTAGGATACTTCTGGACCAAAAATCCTGGGTTTGAATCCTACCACCAGCAAATCACCACTGGGTTCCTGAGCAAAACCCCAAGTTGCTTAACCCCAAGTTGGAAGCTTTAGATAAAAGCGTCTGATAAATGCTGTAAATTTAAATGATGCCTTCATGCACGTCTTTGTCAACCAATTTGTTTTGCTTTTTTAATTCCTCGCCTTTTCTCTCCAGGTGTGGACGATGTGTTCGTGTTCATTAGCACATTCAGACAGGCAGCTGACGCAGCATGTGCAGAGCAGCGCATGATCTACACGGTGAAGACGGCAGGCAGAGCCACTTTTCTCACCTCCTTCACCACGGCAGCTGCTTACGCCGCCAACGCCTTCTCACAGGTAGTTAAAACCCCAAACGGCCGGCACGCAGCCAACCAGGACAATTCCAGGGTCGTTCCTTTGGTGGTTCCTTCTGTAGCATGTAAATGAAACAAAGGGTGAAGCGAGCACTTTGAGTGCATGTCACGAACGAGGCGAGATAAAACACAAATCAAAACGTGTGAGTGCTCTCTGTTCTGATGTGACAAACATGCTCAGGGTGTGCGATCGAACCTCGGGTCGTCAGACACTTAGCAGCGTCTCGGAAAACAAGAGGCGAGGCACCAATGATGAAACAAGCTGAAACAACGTCTAAGCTCTGAATCTGTGGCGGAGCGTCGGCGCCCACAGGGTTTCTCCTAGTGCCACAAGCTCATGTTTATTCAACAGCCTCATAACGAGGATAAAAGCTAATTTGGGGTGAATGATAAAATATGTTAAAAGACTGTATAATTCAGACTGCTTTTGACCTTTCGACACCATGCATCATCAGATCCCGGCCGTTCACGACTTTGGCCTCTTCATGTCCCTCATCGTGAGCTGCTGCTGGCTTTGGGTGTCCATTCTAATGCCTGCTGCCCTCTGTATCTGGAATAAGTGCGGCGCCGCTCATGCTAACGCCTGCCCAAAATGGTAGAGTACCATTAGAATTTCTCCTGAAATGAAATGTGAGGGTGATATTAACCATATTGTTATCTCCTTTGGTTTTGGATTGCGGTCCGTGTGCTGTCATGACTCAGGTGGAGTGCCCTGACGAAGCTGTCAGTGAACCTCAGCCCCCTCTCGGATGAGGATGATGATGTTGCTCTGTTGACGGTAGAGATGGAACCAGGTGTGTTTACTGCCAATCAATCAAAGAATTTGTACAAACCTTGTCCATTGCAGAATGTCTGACCTCACAGATTCAACAAAGACACTACACTACCACACATTTTACTAAAAAAACAAGGCACAGCTGGTGGGTCGTGGGTTCGCATACTAAGACTGCTAGGGGCACCACTGAGGTCCCCTTGAGTAAGGTACCGTCCCCACACACTGCTCACTGGGCGCTGTGTTCCTGGCTGCCCGCTGCTTCACTTGGTGAATGGGTTAAATAAGTTAAATGGGTTAAATGAGTTAAATGCAAAGGAAAAAATTCTTGCTGTTCACACTGCGTGCTGTGGTGTGGTCACTTATAACAGAATGGTCCCTTAACTTTACACTTACTAGTTCAGCCGTTGCTTTGTTAACTCAACATTAATTCAACAGGACCCGTGTGTGTATCACATGAATCTACTGCTGTCGTTCTGCTGCAGGGCTCCGTGACTCCGAATCTGATGCAGCTCTGCTGTCTCTCTCAGTGGAGACCCCGCCGGCAGAGTCTTTGGAGGGCAACGTTGGGGTGGTCAGCGCTAAGCTCCAGAGGGCACTGAAGCGCTGGGTGGCCGAGCCTGTGGTGGAGAAACGCAAAGTCATCGTAGGTGAGACCGAGACACATTTTCATCAAAGTTCCCGTATCGTTGCTGCAGTCACACAACTATTCTTCCACAGTCTTTTGTTCTACTTATAACATTTTACAGATTAATGTGTTGTTTATTTGTTGTACATGTAGATAACAGGGTTGCCAACTCTTACGCATTGAGTGTGAGATACACGCACCAGTGAGACTAATGTGAAAATAATAGCAGTATTACAACAATCTTATAATAAAAAATATACAACTTAGTTTATCTCTAGAAAAAAATATTTTATGAATCAGCAAAACTTGACTAAGAAACATCAAAAATTGCAATGAAGCAGACCTTTCATAAAATGTTACTGAGCGTGATCTGTGAAAAAAGCTATTCAGAGTGTTTTGTGGTGAACTGGCCCATTCTGAAGAAGCTTACTGAGTCAGTGTTGACAGTGGTGGTGAATGGTACTAAAGCAGTGTTTCTCAGTGTTTGTCCAGGAAGCCTAGCGTCCCACATATTTTAGCGTTTCGCTGCCTTTACACACCCACTTCAGCTCAGTGAGGGGTTGATAATGAGCTGATTAGTTGGATCGGATGTGTTAAAAGCAGTGAAAATGGGTAGGACACAGTGATTCCAGCGACAGGATTGATAAACACACTGGTCTAGAGTGTTTAATGCGTGTAAAAGCCTCATACAGGCAGATCCATGCAGTAACGCAAAATAGTTTCTCATATTTTCCATACATGAAAACTGCAAAACAACTTGTTTTGCGACATCATAAACTAATGCATTTACACACATCTGCCTACATCAGAACTGCGGTTATCCTTAGGTGTAAAGAGGGGTTAGAAATCGTCAAGCAAACATATTTACCATCAACATTCCACATAAACACAGAGTCTAAGTCAAGTCTCAAGTCTTTGAGTGGCAATGTTTACAAACGGCGACTCTAAATGTGATTTTAGCTTTTTTTTTAGCTGTAAATGTTGAGCCCTAAATGTTTAGTAGCTATGCTAACTGGCCATGCCCCGCAATTACAATTGGCTGTGACTTAGCAGGGGGCTAAGGTGAGGGTGATCTGCCCTCAACAACATGGAGGATTTGCCTTAAATCTAAATCTCAAATATGAAAAATATATCTCGCACTCTAAATATGAAACTCCACAGTTAGATGAGGCTCAGTGGCCCCTTTCCTACGACCCATTGAAAACCGAAAACAGTTAACCTTAGACAAAAGTAATGGGACAGGTGAACGGTTTTCAGGTCGTTGGAAAGAGTGTGAGATATAAATAAATAGTTCCATGAAATTATTAAATGACATTATTTACGAGTTATGACTCACGAGTCACAGCACCCGAGTCTGAGTCAAGTCTCGAGTCGTTGAGGGAAGTCTAAAGTCAAGTCACAAGTCTTTCTTTGTGTGACTGAAGTGGTGGGTGATGAACGTGAATAACATGGCTGTATTTGTGTTGGAGACATCTGGTTCAATTAACCCCCACTGTAAATAAATCCAGGTCTCGACAGTAAACCATAAGTCCAGTTTAAAATGTATGCATATATTCAGTTCAACCCAAAAAAACTAAACAAATCTTGACTATTGAGATCATAGATCATTAAATGGCTTATTCAACGTGACTCAAACTCCTACTTTACCATCATATAAAAGGCTTATGTCACGAGTCACGACAAAGAAAGCATAATATTTAATGCATGGAGCTGAGAAACGGAAACAGTGATATTCCAACATTTACCAGCCTTCAGCATTAAGCTGGCTCTGTGAAAGTGTGAGGAATCCCCCACCTAAGAACACCAGAAGCTGGTATTTAAATTAGCATTGCATATTCAATGGGCACTGGAGCGGATCCTGAAATTATGGATGCTACTAGTGGGATGAATGAAACGAGGCTTTGCAAAATAGCCTCCTGGTTAAACCCCCCCTGCATTCAGTGCCAGTGATTTTCTTGAAAGAGTGTCCTTGATAGCCTCATTTATTTTACACTGGGTGCTGTGGTGTGAAAATCAGAAGCTGGTTTTCTTCTTACATGCAGCATGTTTCTGTTGCACACAGACCCCACGCTGAGGGCTGGTAATAAAGTTTAAACTTGATTTCTCTTCTCCCAACCCTCCTCCCCTCGCATTTTTCCCTCGCATGCACTCCGAAAACATTGATTTTCTGAAATACTGCAGCCAGCGCTCTTACCCACTTCAGACAGGCTTCACAGCGAGACTGTCTAAGTGAATATCGTTCAGACTGTAGATTTCGATCCTTATAGACACCAAAATGAAAGACTGCCTTTTTCTTTCTTTCTATCTTCGTTTGTTCCTTCCTTTTATTCTTTCTTTCTTTCTTTCTTTGTTCCCAACTCTTTGGAGCAATGCTATAAAGGAACACCTTCTGGTTCCCTACAGAATCTTCTAATGGGTCTTTCTTTAAAGGACTAATATTGCAAACAAAGCATGCAAGAGCGGAGAATGGTCAAAAGAACACCAACATAATAATGTAATGTTTCGATTTGTGATGAATTCGTACCATCACCACGTTGTTAAAGCAGTTTTAGCACATTTTCTAGTTTTAGCTCTTGTCTAGGCTGAAGCCCAGCTGCTCATACGCTACATGTTGCTCTTATAGAATTCATGGTTGTAGCCTTCATTCAGGTATGGCTTTTAAAGCAATGCTATCAGTAATATTTCAACAGGCAGTGCTGGACTGTGCCCAGAGGAAACCTCTGCATAAATCAACAAGCAGCAAACTAACAAAAGCAACACTAAACTCCAGCTCCCCTCAAGAGCCTCCAGTGCAACAAGTATAAACAAGAGTAGAAGATTTCTTTCTTTCTTTAAGATGTTCATGCAAGAAGAATTCAAAAAGAATGATAATTGTCATACTTTGTTTATTTATATAATTATTTGCATGGCCTTAAGGAGACCATTTCCTACCACCACTGTGGTGGCTGAGCAATAATGTCTGACTCTCCATGAACAGAACAATCCAAGGTCCACAAAGAAATGTACAAAAAATAAAGGACTGTGGTACAAATGATAATATACAATGCTCACAAAACATGGATGAACAAGGATTGCTATGATAAACTAAGGATTGTTTGAAAGGCAGGACTTGAGTCCCTTCATGCTTGGGCCACACCCTCCAGGTAGCATCACCTGTCTTTATATCCAATCCTCTCCAGCCACTAGATGGGGTTAAATTAACAAAGAATAGTCTGAGGTGCTGCAAGTCCAAATATAATCCTAATCCTACACCTACTTTTTTCCACTTTTGGTTCACTTTTGTATTTGTGTCAAAAACATTCAGAATCGGTGTTTAATCCTCTGCCCCTCCTCGATTTTACTATCCATTCAGCTTCTTCATGGCCACTTTTGGCCAATTGAAACCCATGAAAACTACATTTTTAATTGCTTGTTATTTACACTGTTAAATCATACAGTTTAGGTTCAAATATTTTCATTCTAAACTCAACATTGAGTTTTTTTTTTCATTTATCCATTTTTTTAGCCAAGTGAGCAATTTTATACAATATTTTATATAATTTTTATATATTGTTATATACTTTTTTGATATTGTAATACATAAGGTTTTTAACTAACATCCGTTCTTGTCATAAGTATCAAATATTTATTCCTTTGTTTTTTCTCAAATTCCAGTTTATTTACACAAAGCACTTGTTAGTAAACAACCTCAAAAATGGCTATTTTCTATGTTCTCAATGCTACTGGGGCCAAAAATGGAACAAATCTGAAATATGTAACTGATTAACAACAACACTGAATTTTATTGTCTTGCACAAACACAAATCTGACACCCTTAAAGTCACAGCTAAGTTAGAATTGTGTGATTAATTTGCTCCATTGGAGAGCAGTAAGCCATCAGACTTCTCTATTGGGAACTAAGTTTATTATATAAAATTGCTCGATTGGCCAAAAATGGATAAATGACAGAATCTGGGAGAAAACACAAAAAACTACATTTCTCAAGTGTTGAGATTAGAATGAAAGCATTTAAACCTAAAATGTATGAATAAAAAATTAAGGAATTAAAAAATTAGGTTTTTATGGATTTCATTTGGCCAAAAGTGGCCACGAGGGAGTCGAGTGTTACAACTGGATGTGTGGAGCATATTATTGATATTATGGAGTATATTATTGATATTATGGAGTATATTATTGGTATTTTGGAGTATATTATTGATATTATGGAGTATATTATTGGTATTATGGAGTATATTATTGATATTATGGAGTATATTATTGGTATTATGGAGTATATTATTGATATTATGGAGTATATTATTGGTATTGTGGAGTATATTATTGATATTATGGAGTATATTATTGGTATTGTGGAGTATATTATTGGTATATGTAATGAGTTGAAGTTAAAAATTAAAAGATTTGAAAAAACACCAGACCCTTGAGAACTTTCATCCCATTTGCATTAACGCAGATAAAATAGGAGGACCTCTTTATCCCTTAGAATGAAACAGAAAGAAGGAATGGTTGGGCCTTTAAGACTGATACATGCAAATGACCTCTATTCTAAATGGCTGCCTCATTCAAGAGGAATCAGGTCTAAAACACTATCACTTCAGTCTGAATGAACAGTGCGTTACTGCTATAAACTGGATTGGTGGATAAGTAAATATACTGGTTTTTGTGACATCACAAAAACAATTCATTCAAAACTAGTTCTAATTGCAGCTTATATAAATGGGCCATCTGGACTGAGATTTTACATGAACAAAGTTTACACACAGGACTCTAAAACAATGCAGTTGTGCAGGAGATGGGCTCTTTAAGTGTATATAAACATTCATATTGCTTCTTCTTTTTCAACCAATGTGAAGAATAAGCAACACTACATTTATTTCCACAAGATAAATGAAAGAAAAACGGCCGTATTCATATCCACACAGCCCTCCATCAACTGTCTGTCCTGCAACGATAGAAGGGAAATATCAATTATAACTGCACAATATGCAGCATTTATGCAGCACCGTGTATTTTAAAGCCCATCGTCAGTCATTTTCATAACAAAAAAGAAAACAGTGAGACTTCAGCCACTTTTCTTCCTCCAGCCCTTCGTCTTTTGTGTGTTTCATCTTCTGCGAGGCTCTGGAAGGTGGTTTTGGATGGGTGTGAAAGGAAGCTTTATCAGATCAAATGTCTTCTTTTATTTGTTGCCGGGCAAGCTGCTTCCTAACGCTGAAGTCTTGCTTGTTTCCTTGTTTCACAATAAGAAAGGCTTGGATGGGCTGAGCTGATCCTGATGTTAAATTTGGCAGGAGAATCATTGGCTACATGCAAAAACAAACGTGAGCGAGCTTCTGTTTCAGCATCTAATAAACCAGATAACTGGTGGGTCTCCGCCCCTGAGAGATTATCTTTCTTATTGTCCATTTATGCTACATTTCTTATGCATTATTCTGTTGTCTGATGTGTAGAAGATGCTGAGAATGTGTTGAGGAAAAGGTTCAGTCCAACCTTCCACTTATAAAGAGAGATTTAGGGCCTTAGAGGCAAAGAGTAGAAGACAAAAGCTTATAGATACTTTCCAACAATCCTCCCTGTGGTCATTAAATGGAATGATCAAGGTGTCCGTGCCAAGGCTGATCGACCAGGACGCAGAAAAGCTTGGATGTGTTTATTTTCTAAAGTACCACTTTAAGGCGAGGTTTATTAGGAACACTATAGAAGATTATATTTTCATTTCTTCTCTCTCTCTGTCTCTCACTCTCTCTCTCTCACTCTCTCTCACTCTGTTTCTCTCTGTCTCTTTCTCTCTCTGTCACTCTGTCTCTCTCACTCTCTCTCTCTCTCTGTGTCTCTCTCTGTTTCTCTCTCTCTCTGTGTCTCTCTCTCTGTTTCTCTCTCTCTCTCTCTGTGTCTCTCTCTCTGTCTCTCTCTCTCTCTGTATCTCTCTCTCTCTCTCTGTATCTCTCTCTCTCTCTCTCTCTCTCTCTCTCTCTCTCTGTCTCTGTCTCTCCCTCTCTCTCTCTCTCACTCTCTCTCTCTCTCTCACTCTCTCTCTCATACACACAAATATTCATTAAAAGATTCCGCTGCATCATTTCTGAGGGGGAAGTTCAGAGTTAGTGGAAAACTGCTTGTACTGAACACTACTTTGCTGGTATACACACTCATGGGAGTGCAGAGATGGGTGGAGTGTGTAACTGTATGTGGAGGAGGAGTCTGTCTGTAGCTCTGAAGTTTAGTTCACTTTTGCTGCTCACAGAAAGCCACACTGCGTCCTAAAGAGGCTTTGAAGACGACCAGATTTGGGTGACAGTTATTGACTTCTCGTGTAAGTGCTGAACCACAGAAGCCGAATCTGGATCCACACGCGTCTCAGGGAACGGCGGAGAAGAGGTCTTCTGCAGTCTGCCGCACAGTCGGACTCGTTGAGCTACGCAGTGTTGTGGAAGTTCAGTATTGAGGTGACTTAGGGCTGGGCGATTTGGCCGAAAATCAAAATCTCGATTAATTGAACATTTTAACTCGATTACGATTAATGAACCATTATTTTATTTATTTATTTATT
>JBBIGB010141936.1:0-15456 GCA_037577075.1 Alestopetersius hilgendorfi
TTTTATTTTGGAGTTACTGAACATGTTGCAGTAAATCACTGTACTGACCCACTGACTCAAGACCTTTCGGTGTATCTAGACGTATATGTGTGTGTGTGTGTGTGTGTGTGTGTGTGTGTGTGTGTGTGTGTCCTGAATGTCTGCCAGTACTGCTGACGCTGTGCAATTTCTCTCAATTTGGTTTCAGCCTCAGACTCTTTCTGAAGAGGAAGAGCTTCAGGCCTTTTAGCAAAACACACACAAACAGACCAGCAAACACACAGGAACACACACACACACACACACACACACACACATAAATATGTTCATGTATGTGATTGTGCTGTTACTGTATTTATCTTGGTAATTACAAATAAATACAAAAACACTCAAAAGTAACGAGAGGTACTAATTTCTGTCTCTTTAAAGTAATCTTTATTATTATTATTATCATTATTATTTCAGTATAATGTTCAGTATAATGTTCGGTATGTTGTTTGGTATATTGTTTGGGATAATGTTATGTATAAAGTTCAGTATAATATTCAGTGTGTTGTTCAGTATAGTGTTCAGTATAATGTTCAGTGTGTTGTTCAGTATAATGTTCAGTATAGTGTTCAGTATAATGTTCAGTATAATGTTCAGTGTGTTGTTCAGTATAATGTTCAGTATAGTGTTCAGTATAATGTTCAGTATAATGTTCAGTATATTGTTCAGTATAATGTTCAGTATAGTGTTCAGTATAATGTTCAGTATGTTGTTTGGTATATTGTTTAGTTTATTGTTCAGTATTTTGTTCAGTATAGTGTTCAGTATAATGTTTAGTATATTGTTCAGTATAGTGTTCAGTTTGTTAGGCAGCGTGTTGTTGTTCTGAAAGTGTGTAATCCTGCGTGTTTCCTGTGCGTCCGCAGCTGATCAGTGATGGCAGTGTTTGTGCCGAGGCGCTGTGGGACCACGTCACCATGGATGACCAGGAGCTGGGCTTCAAGGCCGGAGACGTCATCGAAGTAGTGGACGCCACCAATAAGGAGTGGTGGTGGGGACGCGTGCTGGACAGCGAGGGCTGGTTCCCCGCGAGCTTCGTCCGGGTAAGACTCAACTACACTCTGTTTTCTCGGGGGGGGTCTGGTCCTGGAGGCCTGGTGTCCAGAAATTTTTTTTTAAAGTTTTTCATTAAAGGTTTTCAGCTGAATAGTCTTTCAGTAAAGTAGAAAAGGACCACGTCCTCATTCCAGTGAATTTCTTGGTTAAGCACTGATAAGTAATTTCAAAAATGGGAAGTAGGATCTTACAGGCTATTAGTCCCTGATAGTAGAAACATTGGCAATGTCCCCCTCAGTGTCCAGCGTGGGCCTTTAGGTCCAATTTGTCTCTCTGGGTGGGCAGGGTGATCCTCCCTCTCCCCATTACTCAGTATAACTGTCCCCTCTCTCTCTGGGTGGGTAGGCTACCCCCCGCCTCACAGTGTGATAAAGCATCTGATGTAACACAGTTAGCTGTTAGCATTCTCCTCCTAGTATGTTGAGCCTGTCCTACACCCTTGCAGTTTTTGTGGTACTGCTTGATTGAGGGAGTGTAATCTAGTGGGTAAGATTAGAGACTAAATGAGGCAGAAATTTTGGAGCCCCCCCAATTTGGACCAAAAAACTGAGTTCTTACCACATTACAAAGAAACATGCAGATGCCTGGTCTGTGTTTTATCAGAACCAGGCAGAACCTCAGTTTGGTATTTTAATGGTAGGGGAAACACTGAAGAACACTCAAGACCAGACAACACTATGAAACTCAAGCCTGGACAAATCATATGATGTCAGAAACCACATGATCAAGTTATTAGAGATGGTTTGAGGTGAGTGTGTGATAATGTAGGTAATAATATTGTTACATTTTATGGTTAAATTCTCTTTGTTCACAGTTACGTGTGAACCAGGATGAGCCGATGGATGATTATCTGGCGCAGTTGGAGGGAGCTCCAGAGGGTGGCGCTGGTGTGTGTCGCTCGCTGGGCCCTGGCTTGCCCTGCAAAGAGCAGATGAGGGCAAACGTCATCAACGAGATCATGAGCACTGAACGGGACTACATCAAACACCTGAAGGACATCTGTGAGGTCAGAACATCTGTGAGGTCCTTCTTCTTAAAATGTTCTACAGAACCGGTGCTTTAATTACTGATGGGACCTGGAGAACCCAAATTATTGCAGAACTGCTTTGAATAAATAGCGAGACAGATGTTTATTCCAGTCTAAATGAAGTACATCGTGAGTTTACACTGATACGAGGTACAAAGATGAAGTCTGGGCTAAAAAATAGAAAAAAATGATCATTATAGACACAGATAATAACGTCTAATGTCACTTCAGCAGGAGTTCTAGTACGGTTTACACCATGATTGCTCTTGAATTTTAGGGCTACATCAAACAGTGCCGCAAACGGACCGACATGTTCACGGAGGAGCAGCTGCGAATGATCTTCGGAAACATCGACGAGCTCTACCGCTTCCAGAAGAAGTTTCTGAAAGCTCTGGAGAAGAAGTTCAACAAAGAACATCCCCACCTCAGCGAGATCGGCTCCTGCTTCCTGGAGAACGTGAGGACTTTACTTTCAGTTTGTAGATGCTTTCATCCAAAGCGACTTACTCAACCTGGGGGCCAAATTTTAAGTGTAAAGTAAAATCTTGTCATACGTGAACAAACCACAGCACACGGTGTGAACAGTGTAAACCCATTAAACCCATTAAACTCATTTAACTAAGTGAATCAGTGGTGTGGGCATGGTCCCTTGCTCAAGAGTACCTCACTGGTGCCATATACCCATAGCCTTTTAGTCACCGGGCCAAATCCCTAACCACTAGGCCACCAACTGCCCCACAGTTTTAGCACACAGTTCTATGGCTGCCCCTTAAAACACACTTACCTTTGGCCCCAGGCCATGTTTTTTATTTTTAAATATAAAATGTAGTAGATGAACAATATTTCTGAAAAATGTGTACCAAGGACACCAACACCTTGCTTAACCAAGGGCGCCAAAACTTTTGCACTTGACAGTATGTGTAAGACCAGCTGTCACTGGAATCTGTGGATCTGGGGGGTATTCCATGAAACAGGATTAAAGGAAAGTCTTCCCTTACTTACCTTGAAATAAGCCAGACTTTCCCTTAATCATGTTTCATGGAATACCCCCCTGGTCTTGATGTTCGAATTACAAAATGAAACCAGAACTCAAACAGAAGGAAGTTTCCTTATCTTGGTGTTTTCTTCTACCTGATGTCCTCCAGCAAACGGACTTCCAGATCTACTCGGAATACTGCAACAACCACCCCAACGCTTGCCTGCAGCTCTCCAAGCTCATGAAGATCAAGAAGTATGTGTTCTTCTTCGAGGCCTGCCGCCTGCTGCAGAAGATGATCGACATCTCGCTGGACGGCTTCCTCCTCACACCTGTCCAGAAGATCTGCAAGTATCCGCTGCAGCTGGCTGAGCTGCTCAAGTACACCAACCCCCAGCACAGGTACCAGAACTGACCCGGGATCAGTCACTTTATCACATCCAGTGTTTCTCCAGAGAGCAGAAACACTACAGACACCACAGTAAACAAACACCACAACTCACAGTAAACAAACACCACAACTCACAGTAAACAAACACCACAGTAAACAAACACCACAACTCACAGTAAACAAACACCACAACTCACAATAAACAAGCACCACAATAAACAAACATCACAACTCACAATAAACAAACACCACAACTCACAATAATCAAACACCACACCTCACAATAAATAAATAAGTGGAATGGTCAGGCGTCTTATATGGACAAAAGTAATGGGACAGCTGTATGTATTGGCTGGTTTTTGCAGGGTCAGGTGTCCCATTACTTTTGTCCCTATTAAATAGCTCAATGCTTGCGTTACTTCGGTGAAATCGATGAGCTGTAGTATGTATGAATATGAACGTGTGATGAAGCTGAAGGTAGGCGATGAGGAACCTCCAGCAGAATCTGGAACAGCCTGGTGAAAGTGAGCTCTTTATCTCGTTGCCTTTTCTATTTATGTGTAGATCTAACTGACCTAATTAAAATCCATTAATAAACACATGCTGGTCCATTTATGTCTTACAGTGAGATGTGTCCACTCTGTCCTGTTAATTGGACTGTCTTGGTGGTACCACAGCACTGACTGATCTTCTCCTGGTGTTTCAGGGACTATAAGGACGTAGAGGCCGCTCTGAACGCCATGAAGAACGTGGCCAGACTGATCAACGAGAGGAAGCGTCGCCTGGAGAACATCGACAAGATCGCCCAGTGGCAGAGCTCTATCGAGGACTGGGAGGTAGAGTCAGAGTTCCTACAGTTTCTGCAGCTCCAGTTTTCAGCATCTCAGACTGAGATCTTCTGTTCCTCCGCAGGGCGAGGACGTCCTCAGCAGGAGCTCCGACCTGATCTTCTCAGGAGACCTCACCAAGGTCTCGCAGCCTCAGGCTAAAGGCCAGCAGCGAATGTTCTTCCTCTTCGACCACCAGCTTGTCTTCTGCAAGAAGGTCAGTACTGGGACCAGTTGCTTTGGTCACACAAGCAACAAAGAGGGAGACCCTCATCGCTGGGGGGGCTTCTAGCTTGTGGTTGCAAGATTATAGAACCAAACTAAATTTTTGGCCCACACAGTAGTAGTGATTTATGTAGAACTGGTTCTAAACTGGTCCTAAACTGGTATTTAACTGGTCCTAAGCTAGTCCTAAACTGGTCCTAAACTGGTAATAAACTGGTCCTAAACTGGTCTTAAACTGGTACTAAACTGGTCCTAAGATGGTTCTAATCTGGTTCTAAACTGGTCCTGGTTCCTGTCTGGTTCCTGCTGAACTCTGAGTCTCCTGTTCAGACGGGGTTGCTGTGGGTGTTAATAATTTCTCACACAGCAGCGTTTCCAGACGGTGGATGCTGGATTGGATCAGTGGAGGACGGAGCACCGCTCTGTTGATCAGAACATTTGTAGAGACGCTCCTCCCTCATTATAGAAACACAAACTCAGGACACAGTTTAGATACTTATTTCTCCAAAACACTTCAATAAAATCACTGCTGAGCTTCTGCAGCTTCTCAGGCGCCTTTATTCTCTGACCATATTATGGAGAGTAGATCAATAAAAGTATTGATACGTATCGGTATCAGTATTGGTATTGGTCAGTAGTATAAGTACTAGTACAGATCCCATAGAAGAACAATGCAGTTCACATGTTTCACTGAAGCAAACAGAGAAAGCCTTCCTTGTGCACCTCATAAAATCAGGCACCATCTCAAACCCTGAGAGTAAACTGGAATGGGATAATGGGTGTCTCCCAGTTTGTGACATCACTGGAGCTCATTATTATTTCACTCCTGTAGTCCTGAGGTGTGATCAGATGCTGAATGGGTTTGGAAAGCTGTAGATTTGCTTCATTCTTCATGAAAGTCATTGCTCTACTCGAGTTCTCCGCTCTCGTCTGGCGTCTAGGATCTGTTGCGACGGGACATTCTGTACTACAAGGGTCGCCTGGACATGGACGAGATGGAGGTGGTGGATGTGGAGGACGGTAAGGATAAGGACCTGAACGTGGGCGTGAAGAACGCGCTGAAGCTCGTGTCCCCGGGCCGAGACGAGGTCCACCTGCTCTGCGCCAAGAAACCGGAGCTGAAGCAGCGCTGGCTCCGAGCCTTCAGGGACGAGAGGGAGCAGGTCCAGCACGACCTGGAGACAGGTGAGACCTATAGAACCCTATGGTCCCATCTGGGCCTCAGAGTAGTACAAGAACAGGCTATCATGCCCCCTACACTTCCTGATGTATATTACAGATCGTCAGCATGACCATGTAGATAATATGAACATTATAGATTGTTATAGAGTGGTTTTTAAATGACAACAAATCCCATATCGCCCTCTACCCTTCCTGTGGGGCATTACAGTCTGTCAGAATAAGCCTTTGCATCATGTGAACCTTGTAGAACATTATAGAGTGCTTTATAATTTAAACAATTGAAGCTATATCAGCCCTTATGCTTCTTAAAGTATGCTTCTCAAAATGAAGTATGGATCATATGAGCATTATATAGTTTTACAGGCATTGTTTTAATGAAACAATAGAAGCTATATCGCCCCCTATGCTTGCTGAAGTGTATTGCCGTCTGTCAGCATGACTTCATGGATCAACTGAAAATAATGGAATATTGTTTTAAATACATTTTAATGAACTTATAAGTAAACAATATATAAATATAAGTAAACAATAGAACTATGTGTAGATGTTTTTCAATGATTACATCACAGCTGAAGTCAGTTAGTTAATTTTTAATTGTCTTCCTCCAGGGTTTTCCATCACTGAAGGCCAGAAGAAGCAGGCGATGCAGAACGCGTCCAGAAGCCACCCTGCCGGGAAGCCCAAAGGTGACTATAGGGGGGTTTGACTGCTGCACTGTTCTGTTCCAGCACCTTCTCATCGATTCTCAGTCTGGATTGTGTTTGTTTGTCACCTTCGCTCCTCTCCTTCACTTCAGCCCTGCAGCACCTGCTGGCGCCCCAAGCTCCTCCACTTCTCCGCTGTAAAAGCTCCAAGTGCCTACATTTCCCAGAATCCCCAGCCAGGGCGCCCCTTGTCTCTCCGCTCCTGCCCGACACTCCTCGGTTCAGGCTGGGCTGGGGCGTTACAGCGCCCCCTGGAGTCCTGCGTAGGGCTTTTTCCTGGGTGTCCTCTCAGAACAGAGAGCTCCAGTAGACCGTGGTAACAAACCAGGGGCAGAAAACAGTCCAGCGTCTGGGGACTTTTATTCTGAATTTCAGTTATTTATATATAGACATACATATAAGAACTGTGTAAATAAAATCTATGTGTAGAATTATATATCTATATACAGTACTGTGCAAAACCTGTGCAAATAGTTTGAAGTAATTTCTATCAGCAAAAACAGCTGAATATTAGAATAAATGCAAGCAACAAGCAATAAAAAGTATCAAGATTTATTTTTTCTAAACAGTAGTGGATTTTCTGTGAGCTGGTTAGAAGAACACAGGTTTGGATCCAGGGGTGAATGGATAAAATTCCATAATCAACACCTAATTTAATCTGCTGCAGTAAAAAGAGCCAAACCAGGGATGATGATGGAACTGCAGGTAAAACTGGGCTTCCATAAAGAAAGAGGTCTGGAAACTTAGCACCAACTTAACACCACTGCCCAGCAGGAAACAGCTTTTAAGCAGCATTTTCTCAGGGGACTAAGTCTTTTGCACAGTACTCTATATACACTCATCTTTATGTTTATCACAGTATCCTTTTATAATATATGTATTTTTAAATGTTATTTAATTAGTTTAACCGCTTGGATGGGTAACTCTACCTTTAAAAGTTTGATTTATCATGATTTAAATTATGAATAGCTCCAGTTATTATGACAAATTATGGTCAGTGAAAATGATTTTGTAATATTATTATAAAATATCATTCTTTATTCATTCTTAAAATCAAAACATTTTGTATTTTAGTTTATACACTTTCTTTAAATAACAGGCGTCCCACAGACGTTGTTCTGTCAGGCGGCTCAGTGTGGACTTTTATTCGCTTTCTTTTTAGTTTTTTAGTTTTAGGACAGAAAAACAGAAAAAATCTGAAGATTCTGTTTGATGTTAGGTTACGAATTAAAAGTCCCCAAACGTTTGATAAGTCATGGATTTTACTTAACATTTACTTATAATTACTTCCATCCGTCACTCTGGACTTATTCACTTACTTTCCATTCGTCCGTCTGTTTGTCCACTCATCCATCCATCACATCTACTCGAGCTGCTGTGGCTCCTGGGGTTTAGTGCTGTCGCAATTAATTATATTGGTAATGATCAATTTTCACTTGATCAAAATAGTCACATGCACCCAATTCACGACAGCAACCATTCAGTTCTAACGAAACTACAGTCGTAAACACGTGAATAGGATCCTGCTGGTGTGGGTTTCCTACCTTACAGTGATGTAGGTGGGAGATCTGTGTTGTAATGGCGCCCCCTTATGGAGGATGTTCACACTGAACTGTAGTTTCTTTAACATTTTTAAATCATTTTATTGATTTTAATCCAGGAATCATGACAGCCCTAGTCGGTATAAATAACACATTTCTAACATAATTAAGATTAGTATGTAGAAAATAATGAATAATATAATTGTATAATAAAAACTAGAGCGATAACTACTGACAGCTTTACAGGTAAAACCTGTAAACAATGACTTACTTCTAAAACTAAGAGTTTCTAAACGAATGAACAAAAAAGTTCAGATTTTTTAACATGTATAGATGTTTCTCTCATGTTTGACGACTGAAGTTTGACTCTTTAGCTTCAGCACTAGATATACTAGGCTAATGTTGCTAATAAGTAATGGAAGCCTATACCCCATCAGCATCTTGCAAAATCATCACATGGTGTATAAACTGATGTGGTTTCTGGTTCTGTACGACTCACTGTTATCTAGAAACTGGACTGAAGTGCTACGAGGTCTAAATGCTGGAGTATTAGCTTCTACAATCCGCTTTAGTGTTTCTGTACTTTTGGAGTGTGTGATGAAGCTAACTGGTGAGATATGAGCCTCCATTACTTTAAAGCCAAATTAGCCTCATAGTTGGTGGTGACATAAACCGCACAAATATTTTTCAGCTTATACGCATTTTTTAAATAATGTGAAAAAAAAACCCTCATCAAAAACAACAAATCTCACCTTGTGTTTTGGACCACAATTGCAAAATTAGGCAAGGTCTTACCTTCATGCTAATTTTTGGACTGTCCTCAGATTTCTTTAATTTCCTAACCAACACACATAAATCTCCTAGAAAGTGTGTCCACATGAAGTTTTTCTTAAAAAAATTTTAAAAATGAATTTTGTAAATGACCATGAACTAGTCCACAAACAACCACACATACAATTTTTAGAAAATACACATTTCCTATTCTTTAAAAAAATAATCAAAACACAGCCCAAACAATACATTTCAGTCAAAATAAAAGCTAAATTTCACCTTGTGTTTTGGACCAAAATTGCAAAATTACGTAAGGCTGTAGTCTTACCTTCATGAGCATTTTTGGACTATCTTCAGATCATTTTTGGAAAAAATGTATTTTGTAAATGACCATGAAGAGATTGTCAACAAACCACACACAATTTTCAGAAAATACACATTATTTGTATTTATTATTGTATTTATTATCCTTATTTTTCTAGCCAACACATGTAAATCACATAGAAAGTGTGTCCACATGAGGTTTTTTGTAAAACTTTTGCATCATTTTTGGTCCGTCCTCAGATTTCTTTAATTTACAAGCCAACACATGTAAATCACCAAGAAAGTGTGTCCATGTGAGGTTTATCATAAAAATATTGCAAATTGTTGGATAAATGAACTTTATAAATGATCATGAGCTGGTTGTGACATGAAACCACACACATTCTTCAGATAATTGACATTATTTATTCTGAAAATTACGACAAATCATCAAAACACAGCCCAAACAATACATTGCAGTCAAAATGAAAGTAAAATTTCACCTTGTGTTTTGGACCAAAATTGCAAAATTAGGTAAGGCTATATAGTCTTACCTTCATGCTAATTTTTGGGCCATCCTCAGATTTCCTTAATTTTCTAGCCACATGTAAATCTAATAAAGTGTGTCCACATGAGGTTTTTCTTTCAAATATTGCATAATTTTTGGAAAAATAAAATTTGAAAATGGGCATGAACTGGTTGAGACATAAAACGACACACATTTTTTATTCTGAAATTTTCAAAAAGTAATCCAAACAGAGCCCAAACAATACTTTGTAATATAAATTAATATAAAATCTCACCTCTTGTTTTGGACCACAATTGCAAAATTATGTACCATCATGTGCATTTTTGGACCGTCCTCAGATTTCCTTCATTTACTAGCCAACACACATAAATCACATAGAACGTTTGTCCACATGAGGTTTTTCATTAAAATAACACAAAATTTGCAAATGGCCATGAAGAGGTTGTGACATAATACTACAATGCAGTCAAAATTGAATGATTTTCTTTAAAATATTGCAAAATGAAAGTAAAATCTCACCTTTTGTTTTGGACCAAAATTGTAAAAAAAAAGTGCTAAAGCTAAAGAAGCAAATTGGGGCATAAGTGGTGAGTCAGGATGGGTTTTTCTTTTTTTTTTTTAAGTTTGACTTCATCAGTTAGTTTGACCTCATCATGCTAATGGGTGGGATCATGCTAATTGGTTCTATTACTTCGTAGTACATTAGCCTTTTAGCTCTAGCGCTATAAAAGAAAACGCATTATGAGGCGAAACTAGGTGGATGTTTCGGATGCCTGTTGCTTTTAAGTGTTAGCAGCATGCCGTTTGTTGGGGTGTGAGCTATTTATTAGCTGCATTAGCCTCCAGTACTAAAGCTAAAGAAGCAAATTAAAAGTGTGTAAAGAGGAACTGGAAAGAAAATTTCTTAACCTCTTGGTGGGATGTAAGCTTCCATTAATTTTTTAGCCACTTTAGCCTCATAACTCCAGTGCTAAAGCTAATGTAGGAGGTCAGTTGGGTGTTTCAGTAAATTCTCACTGTCATTTGTGACCTCTTGACCTCTGTGTTTCCCTGCAGCCATGACGAGGCCGTACTACGACCTGCTATTGCGCCAGAAGCACCCGACACTGCCCCAGCAGCAGGTCATCATGCTGGCCGAGCCCAAGCGCAAGACCAACTTCTGGCACAACATTGGACGCTTGACGCCGTTCAAAAAATGAGGGACTCCGTCTGGAGACTCGCGCTTGTGCCTGAATCCATGTTTCTATCCTCTTTTCTTAAACATAACTCTTTTTTTCCAATCGAGAAAGCACTTTATGGGTTGAGCGCGATACAATCTCCTGGAGCCTCGGCGCCGGGGCCCATCCTCGCTTCTCCTCGGGACGGCGGCTCGTCCTGTTGCAGCTGCAACGGCCTAAACTGCACTAACGCGAAAAAAAAAACGCTGCCAGCCATTGCGCTTCGGCCCAGATAAACTCCAAACAGATGCCGATAAAGAACATTGCTCACATTTTATTATTTATTTTCAGCTCTCCAGATGTCCACGGTGCCCAACAGACCTGCGCTCTTGTGTAATTTAATAATCTGTGATGTTTTAAAGTTTCTCCTCGAGGGTCCTGCTGCTCCTGCTCTGGCCTGGACCGACTCGTTACTGTAACTTTTGTTTTTTTGGATTCGTCAGGTGAACTCTGCTGGTTTTCATGCTCCTTTGTGTACACTGCTCTCCAAAACTTCCCAAATATTTCTGCTCTTGGTGGTTTCAAGCATCGCTCCTCATTCGGCCTCCTGCCTGCCTGACCCGGCCCAAACCGGCCCGGCCCGACCTGAACCAGCCCTCTTCGGGATGAACTCCTCAACGTCGGACATGGTGGTGGTTGGTTGCATGAATTGCTGTGAAACTGGACTTTACTGGACATTTTCAACCCAAACCAAATGTCTGATTACTCTGAAAACTAACTAAGAATAAACGAGAGAACGTTTCACACGTGTGTTCGCAGCTCTGTGGAAAACAGGCTCTTTCACACCTCTCAGTAACACAAACACAGACCGAATTTCAGTCTTCAGCTTAGGCTACACGTAATGAAGTGATAACACAGGCCGCACTTTTCTAAACCAGTTTTTCATGCTCAGTTTCTTTCAGTCACATCAACTTTTTGAATGATGAGTAATATTAGATCTGCAATAGACTTGCATTTAATAAAATGCGCAGCACCAATCAAGAACTGTTTCAATATTTTCAGTGTGAAATCAGACAGGCCACACTGTGGCATAGATATAATGATCAGTGTCAGACCACTGTTTCTTCAAAAACGCTCAGCATATGGTTATTATATGATCATTATACCAACTAACATGCAATATATAACTAGCTTCATCACAAACACTGTACATGCAGGAAAAACTAAACACAGATCTGAAAGCATGAAAAACACTACAGAACCCACAGAAACTCATACATGATGATTCTGACCTGTGATATACATTCACTGAAAGCTTTACGTTTGTGTTTGCTATTTTTTCATCCACTCTAAGCTGGGGGGTGCTGGACTCTCACAGGGGTGAAAGGCTGAGAAACACTCGAGTCAGAGCACACACACCAAGGGACATCTCCAGTCTACCTCCCCTTTGGGGGTTAAAGAAGGGTGTGGTGTGTGTGTATGTATTGGGAGGGGCTACGTGTATGTGTGTGTGTGTAGGGAAAGTGTGTGTGTGTGGTGTATGTGTATGGGTGTGTGTGTAGGGAAAGTGTGTGTGTGTGGTGTATGTGTGTTGGGTGTGTGTGTGGTATGTGTGAGTTGCTCCCCAAATTGAGACATTAAGACCCACATCGGGTAGCGAGGGGGCGGGGCCATGGCCTGGTGAGCGTATGGAGCTGCCCAGTTCTGATCCCCACGTCACATCACTGAAATGTGCAGGAACGCATTTTTAATGCCGTTAATGCTGCGTTTAAGCATTTTATTTTATTTTGCAGCCTTTAATTGAAATCAATAGTAATCGAACACTAGAGAGCAGAACATGGAAATAAGTGTGTTTGTAAAAGATTAACAGTGGCGTTATCAGGAGTCACAACGTACTCTGTCCCACCACAACCCATCTGAACCACTGAGAGCTGCACTCAAATCAGCATCAAGAAAAAGAGGAACAAATCAGGAAAATCAGACCTGATATAATTTATTAAAGCATTACAGCACATTATGGCAGTCTGTGTTGGTTTAGTAATATTTAGTTTTTTTAAATCCAGTTGGCACAAAAATGAGGAAAAAATATTGCATTTCACACTAAGGCTACTGACAGTCCTGTAATGGAGGCACCTGTACTGTAGGGGCAGTATATTTGGCTTTGCTTTGCACTACATGAAAAACCACAAGAGGCCACAGCTGGGGGGGCCGGATTGGGGGGGGGGGGGGCACCAAGTGGATTTCCCAGTAGAGCTGCACAATATGGATAAAATATCAGAATTAGAATTTTAATGCTACATGTTTTGATTGTGACTCATTTCAATACATTAAAGGATCCATATCATTTTCTGATATTAGTTTTGTGATGTCACACATTTACATATCACACTCAGACTACCGACCCATTCATGTGTTTCAGCCTTTTGAATGAGCTGTAATACAGGACAGCCTATCAGAAAAGAGATCATTTACATACATTAGCCTTAAATAAAACAAATCCTGAAATATTTTGGCAAAATAATTATGAGCCTTTTAAAAGCCCTCAGTGAACCTTTAACGGTTCATATTAAAATAATGAGACTTCTGTTGGACTGCATGAAGACTTCGATTCATCAGAACTGGAGCTCTGATTGGTCGCCCTGTCAGAAAGACAGTGATTGATTAGAGGCTCATTTGCATATTGATATCAGATCTGTAATATCAGTATTCCAGAGGCGGATACTGTAATAATGATTAATCGTGCAGCTCATTGATCACTATTTCTCAGGGGACTGGAGCTCCAGGATCAAACATCTCAACACGTTTCCCTGAACAGAGAAAATAAATCTGCGGAATTTCTCGTTTTCTTTGATCAATCCTGCGGTGGAGCGAGGAGCCCGAAACCAGAGCTGGGCAGAACAAGAGAGAGAGAGAGAGAGAGAGAGAGAGAGAGAGAGAGAAAGTGTGTGTATATTATATATATATATTATACATTTATATACACTTAGTAATATTAACAGTGAAAGACTTTAGAGGTATTCACGTCAGCAAATGTTAGTTATAATATTTACATTAATTTTAGTCAAATATTAACATTTATTCATTACAATACTAACAATGCTACAGGCTAACCTAAAGTAAATGCTGTAACAATTACATATGAGCTACTGTCAGCAAATGTTAAAAAAGTTAATAATATTAATATTTGTTATTTTCAATATTATATGTAATGATAATGTTAGTGTTAATAATGCTAGCGCTTCAGTAAATTATTAGTAGCATTTATATTATTAAACGTTAGCACTGGTGATGTTGGTAAACTTTAACGTGAACAGTAACATCTTTAAGCTCTCGTGATAGCGTTAGTAAACGTTAACGTTAATATTAGCGCTTGTGAAAACACGTTAATGTTAGTGAAGAATGTTTGTGTATTCCTGTTCAGTTTATTGGTTATCAGTGTAGCGGTGAAACCGGAGCTGAGCGGTTTTGGTCGGACGTGCGACCGGCGGCACCGGTAGAGCAGAATTCTCAGTCGCATCTTTATTCTTGGACCCACCCACCGCAGGGTTGGTTTCTGTAAGCTGGGAAACGTGCTCAGATGATGGTCCTGGACTCCAGATGGTAAACCCTGGATGTTCCTCCAGGTAAGGAACGCCCCTCGGTCCTCCCACTGGGTCCTCACCTCTGGGTTAAATGATCAGGCTAACTGAAATAATCCAGGTTTCTAACCCCGCCCCCCAAGAAGCCTCGTCTTTTCCGCTCAGTTCAGGAGCTCCAGGTAGGTTATCGGCACTTTGCCTTTCTGATGACCCCTCTCCCCCATCAGCCAATCAGAGTCCATGCCCGGGACACTGCTCACAGTGATCACCTGGAGGAAGAAGATGAAGGAGAAGTGTTCAGTGCTAATGCAAGTTTGAACCACACATCTAATAAGAGCAAAACCAGTAACAGACCAGGTTTCTCTGTTTATCCTTTATATACAGTGGGGTTGGACTGTGGACTGTGGGGCTGGACTGTGTACTGATGATGGATGGATGGATGGAGGAACGGAGGGGTGTTACCTCGTCAGCCAGCAGGGAGAGTTCACTGCTGCTGGCAGCGTCGTAATCATACAGCACGCGCGCCCTACGCGGGCCGGACGAGCCGCGGAGCTCATTTAAGGACGGAGAGGCCTGCGCCGGGGTCAGCGCCGGGGTCAGGCTGGGAGGGGACACGGAGATGCTGGCGGAGGAAGCGGCTGCCGGAGTGTTATTATTGGAGCAGAACGAGGAAGGGAAGCTGGAGGAGAAGATCAGGGAGACGGGAAGAAGGACCAAAGCACACAGAAACACAATTACAATATATATTTTGAGTGCGGTTTGTGTGAAAGCGGGGTGCGGTTTGTGTGAACGCAGTGTGTTGAGACCCACCTCCCCAGCTGCTTCTGTAGGTTCACCATGTACTGGTAGCACTGGGCGTAGTACACAGCCTGGGCGTCCACAAAGTCGTTCAGACAGCGCAGGTGATGAGCCTGCACAGAAAGAGAAGTGGTCAGTAGGAGCTGTGTGTGTGTGTGTCTGTGTGTGTGTCTGTGAGAGAGAGTGTGCACGTACGTGTGTGCTGCTGACGCCCTCCAGCAGCAGTCTGGTGATCTCAGCCTGACGGTCAAACTCACTCTGAGCTATCCTCAACTCTGTCTCCGCCTGTGGGAACACACACACACACACACACACACACACACACACACACACACACACACACACACACACACACACACACACA
>JBBIGB010142139.1:0-15454 GCA_037577075.1 Alestopetersius hilgendorfi
AGAGAGAGAGAGAGAAAGTGAGAGAGAGAGAGAGAGAGAGAGAGAGAGAGAGAGAAAGTGAGAGAGAGAGAGTGAGCGAGAGAGAGTGGGGAGGGGGGATTACTAAACCCTTAAATGCTTACTAAAGTTAACAAAGCTGCAAATCACGAGTGAAGCAGATGAATGAACGCTGAGCACTAAATAAACAGCAAACCTTGTCCATCTCCAACACATGCCTGCCTTCATCTCCAGAAACCACATGCACGGCTGAGTTCAGTTTAATAAAAACTATCAATCAAAACGCACTTGCTCTGTTTGTAATAGATTAACATGGATCACTCGACAAATAGAAAACAGAACGGAGGATGGAAAACAGAAAACAGAGCCTGTCAAACAGCCTGGCTTTCGTTAGCCATTCTATCAGATGTGGGTGTTTAATTTAGATTCACATAAAATCAAATTTCTTTGGAGGTTGATGTGTTTGTCAGTTTTCCGTATGAGACGATGGAGCTGTCAGCAGGATCAAATGCCAGCAAAATGAACCAAGGGGGCTACAAGGCTTGATACCACCCCCACTCCCCACAAAATGTCTAGATTCATTATCATCACTCAGAATTGAGATCAATAATTTATGTTTTTCAGGGAAAGCATTCTAAGGGTTAAGGAAAACTTTGCCAGCCGGTTTGAAGTTCCAGACGAATTTTGCCCACAAGCCGTGAAGCCGCTTCATTGCTGAAGGGATTTCGCTCTCTCATGCTGCTCAGAAATGGAAAAACACTCTTTACTTTGCTGCAAGAATTAATCCCACCATCACAAATAAGTGACGGGGGCTTTGAGATTACCAACATGAGTTCTCCTAGAGGGTCGAGGATGGACCCCTGTGGGACGCCACAGGCGAAAAACCCCCCAAAGAGGCTGACTAGACTTGGAAAAGAACAAGTGTGTCCTCAGATACACCCAGCAGCCTGTAAAGTACATACAGCTTCATTTCTCCTCATCTACTCCTTCTGCTTCTGACCGCTGCAACCTCGAAAAGTGCTGTGTCATTGATCCTGATGAGAAGGACTTTGTATTGGAGTGCCTTAACTCTTAATAGCTTCGAATCATTATTGCATATTGCTTTAGATGCAGTTTTCATTAATAGAATTATGTAATTATGTAAGTGCAACCACACCATTATCCAATTAATCACCCAACTATACATGATTATTTATAGTACTGCCCAAAAGATGTGCAATGAAAGCTTTGTCCACATCAATATATCAAAATATTCTAAACAAAATTAAAAAGGAATTTCACAAATGCAAGCAATTGCTAAAGGCATTGAGGGCAGGACTTTCAACATGTTTTCGAGTTGAAAAATGGCGGCAAACAGTGAAATACAAGCCCAAGCCGAGGCAGCTGGTTCGTATAAATGTAAGTAACGTTAAAAAATTATTTTACTGATGTACACTGCGGTAAAACCGGATATTTTGACGGGCTGAAGAATCGCGAGCAAATGTTAGTCCGTCACTTCCGCTAAGTGCAAGAAGGCAGTGTGCAGTGCGCACAACGCACTTAATCTCAGTGCACTGATGGTAGTGCGCGATTTCGGACACACCCTAACATTTCAAATTCAAGTCATATTCAAATGATGTTTCAATGAGATACTGGATATAAACAATTGATTATGTAATGTATATTAGTTCATGACAAAAAAGTTTTGGAATCCATGACTTGAAGCACATTTGACTGAAACTCAAACATCGCAAACCATTTTCAGTTTTGCTCAATGACAGATTTAAACAGGAAATATCTGGAGACAGATAGAAACCATGATAAATGCCAGCTTACATTACACTTGCTCTTTAAAAGCGGCCTATAACAGCCGCCCGAAAACACAAACACTCATAATGTTGTAAAGACTCAATTTGAAATCAGTTGTGATTTTTCTCCGCCTTCACGAGTCACATTCAATTACAGCTGTTTTGCTCGCAGTGCGGTCCCTCAGAGATGCCGACCGCCTTTCAAACGCTTCTTCTGTTGTGGTTTCAGCCTATGAGGAGGAGCCGTTAAAGAGCGAAGGGTGATGAAGAGCTCATTAGTCATCCTCCCTCTCAAACACACTACTCTAGCAGGAGCACATTAAAAGCCTTTTCCAAACCGCAGCGAGTCAACAAACAGCCACATGCCAACGCCACCATTCAGCACAGGAACACACAGGAACGAAGGAAAACGCATGTGCTACACAGCTTCTACTGGAAATATTCAACAAACATCCTGTGTGAATTTTTTGGCAAGACTTTGATGCCCATCCAAAGTAAAAACCCTGCACTATGTATGCATGTACACCGCACTGTGTGTCAGAGATGGACAATTCTTCGTAGTCGTATCTTGAGTCTTAAGTCTGATGTCATTAGTATCATGTCAAGTTTAATATGGTTTTAATGTCTTTGATTAGATACAAAAGCTTTAGTCAAACAGAACTGAAGTGCTACAAGCAGTCAACGGAGTGTTTAAAAGAAGGAGGCAGTATGTAGTGCTAATGCAGTTTAAAAGTACAGCTCCTGTCCTGGAGAGCCAGTGTCCAGCAGAGTCTGGTTGTTTTTGTACTCAAACACAGTCACTAAACTTGGGAAATGACAAATCAGTTGAATCAGGTGAGTCATGGAAAGCAAACCTAGCAGGCAAAGTGACTTAAGCATGGCAAAACATAAAGGTTTTAGTTCTTTTGCAGCCTTGCCATCTCCACCCTGCCTCCATCGTTAGTCTCAGTTTAACAGTCATTATCATTTTCACCCCCCCCCCCCCTTTTGGTCGTTGGTTAGCTTGTTTATGCTCCTCATTGCCTTGCTCATGGCCTTCTTTAGACCAGATTAGTTACACCCCTCAGCTGCTACCTATCTCTTCCCTCATGAAGGGCTGATCTCAATTGCACTGTGGTTTGAATGAGAGGTTTACTGTTCTGCTGTTACGGTGTTTTAAGAGCTTCCAAGCTGTTTACTCTGTAGCAAGCTTGTGCTTGTGTCTGTGATTCACTCTATGTTTTGTTATTTGTGATAAACCAAATGGATTATCAATGTGTCCATTGATATCCTACATATATGTCTCAGTTTTCTCCACACCAGTCTCATGTGCAGACATGACAGTTGGTGGTTCTGGTCTTCTGTCCATGTCGAGTCACAAGTCAGTTTAGGGCGAGTTCAAGGCGAGTTGAGAGTCGGTTAAGGGTGAACTCAACTCGAGTAACATGCAACCTTAGTGCATCTCAAGTCTAAGTCTCAGGTCTCTTTTTTTGCCATGTATAAACATTCCTGTCACACAGCTTCACAATCTAATACAGCACAACACATTAATAACACAACACCATTAATAACACAACACATTAAACCATTAACAAAGAACATGAAAGAAATGCAGACAATGAAAGGGGCTCCTTTCATTAGAATGACAACATATATCTTCTAATTCACTCATTATTTAAAAAAGCTGCAAACTCAAGATAAAATCTCTTAAAGTGACTCTCCTGTCTGCGGTGGGCTGGCATTCTGCCCAGGGTGAGTCCCTGGCTCGCGCCCGTAGACCCCGAATAGCCTCTGGGTAGACACCACCCCAGTAAGGATTAAACAGTTACAGAAAATGAATGAAAGAATGAATTACTCTCCTGAACCTCAAACTGTGTGGAGTTTGTGCTCATGCGGTTAAAATGCACAAACATATTCCTCTGTTTATATATAATCTCATATAATCTTACATTTAAAACTCATTTATGTATACTACAGCTTAATACAAATCAATATACTTTCGAGGGTGCAATTCCTTATACCTGGAGAAAAAAGTTTCATATTAATACTTCTAACTGAATAAAAAATAGCAAATATACGCACAGCTAAAACATTAATAGAGCCCATCTTGAAGCCACATTTTAGTCCATTTTTAGGACTGTGGTCATCAATCACATCTTTGATGATCAATTACATTAGAGCCCAGGGGAGAAACTGTTAAACTATTCCTACGTTCTGCAAACTAAATGATCCCAATAATAGGTTATATGGAAAATATTACGAACGGTTTTCTACAGCCAAGGCACCAAACACGGCGAAGGCGAAGGAAAGCTGCATAATAAATAGCACAGCGCAACGTTATGACGGGCATTATGCTGAAGATGGTTTAATCAATGCTGAATTAAACGCCCAGCCATTGTTGTGTGTGAACCCATAAACAGATGAGCCTAAAATAAAGCAAGGCTTGACAAGAGTGGAACACTGACTGTAAATCAGAAGTTTCTTGCTGGAGAAACTGAAGGAAGTACAATGAGTCAAGGTCAAAGTGTCTCTCATCCTCACTAGCCCGGACTTATCAACAATTTTGGTCCACTCTCAGTGACATTCTTGCTGAAGGCTCCGTCTAGCCATATGTGTAACCCAGAGAATCACACACACACACACACACACAACAGTACAGAAACAGATGACATCAATAACTCAAGATCTGCACAAATGGGTCCTTTTGATCTAGGAGTGATGTTACAGCCTAAAGTGAATGTCTCTGTTCTCAATCAAACTGACATTATGAAGTCTGCTTGTTATTTCAAACTCTCTGTTTGGGCATTAGGTAGCAAGAGTTATAAAACTGGACAAACTTTACAGAACACTAAATAAAGAGAAACTAAAGAACCATTCAGATTTACTCATTTACTGGCTTTAAGTTTGTTTTTATTTCAAGTGATTTCAGTTCTATGGCATGTTTAAAGCTTGTTAAACATCTCTTTTTCTCTTTGCTGTCACTGAACAGCTCAACTTGTAGCTCAAGGCTACACACTCTCACACTTTCTATTTTCGGTGTAATGTTGGTAAGGCAGGATGATGGTGCAAATATCAGCAATTTTTGCTATTATGTTAGCAAGCAACCCTTAAACAGGTGAAGCTAGTGAGTTTTCTTCTCCTCCCTGTTCTTCCCTAAAACTTTTAATTAAAACATTTATTTTTCCACACACTCATAAACACACAATGTCTGAAATGAACAAAACACTGTAAATGTGACTGTAAACACTTCTGACACAAACTAAGCTAGGGATTCTCCGTGAAGCTTAAACCTCACAGCAGTTAAAAATAAAAGAACACATCAGTGGGCAGAGCAAGGATAGAGCAATGATAATTCCTACAGCAGACACTGCCCTAAAGCAACTTTCCAGAAATGCAAGTTTAGACCCTAAATGACATTCATTTTAGTTCACAGGAACGATTTCAAAATCATTTGTTACGTGCTGCCAATTTTCCTCCCTCCCGGTCGGACAACAGCAGCGCATCGTAACACCAAGAGCAAAAAATGTATTATCTAACTGCCAAATAAAGATTATACTTCTGATTCTGATTACTAGACCCCATTAACAAGACCCAAAGAATAAAAAGCCCAAAGAATACAAACGCGTCTAACAAATAACAGCTAAAATGCTGGACTTTCCTGAGGCAATTTAAACTGCATCATCATGTTTTTTCTTTCTTTTGCTCTCTTTGCAGACTAATGCTGACAAAAGCACCCTCTAGTACACACACACACACACACACACACACACACACACACACACACACACACACACACACACACACACACACACACACTAGCAATGAACAAATGCTTGTCACATGCATCACAGCAGCTCAGAACATAAGACACACATACAAGCGCATATCTAGTATTCAGCATACGTCCCTAACTCCTACAGGCACTTAGCAGGACTATCTCTGCCCTTGCTTGCTATAGCCTGGTTTAGCTGAGGCGTGTGTGCGCGCGCGTGTGTGTGTGTGTACCTGTTAGGTGTGTGTGCACCCTCATCCTCCCCGTCGTCTCCATCATTTCAGAAAAAGGCTGAGAGAGAGAGAGAGAGAGAGAGAGAGAGAGTGTGTGTGTGAGTGTGTGTGTGTGTGTGTGTGTGTGTGTGTGTGTGTGTGTGTGTGTGTGTGTGTGAGTGTGTTAGCGTTTGAGCCGAAAGCTGTGATCATTCTGCAGCATCTCCTGCTGCGCAGGTACAGGAAACCTGCAGTTACAGCCCAACGCCAGCAGGGGGAAATACACACACAGAGCAGGGACAGCGAGAGGCTGCAAGGTTTGGAGGGTTCACTCTGAGAGTAACTGATCCAGGGACAGGACGAGCCTTTAAGAAGTGGAGAGATTCAAACGACTAGTACAGTTCATTGCTATAAATCCCATTTGTCTTAATTGCCCAGATTTGACTCTAAAGATTTTCTTTTAGAGCATTTTGTTATGGCTATATAAGTAATCAGAATATTTTCACTAATGCATTTATAACTTTCAGCAATTCACTGAAGATATTTCGGTTGCTATAGAGTTCACATGAAGCCAAATATGATTTTCACAGAGTTTCTAGTTTTCATCACTTGTGTACAGTGAGAATGACAGTGACACTATGTTCAAACCACTGAGCGTTTTTTTATTATATTTCTCATTTATTCTATTAGTCATTGCATCCTACTCATTGTATTCTCTCTTTCTCTAATATAAATTGTGGAATCTTGTTACAGTTGAGGCACTCAAAACCTTACTTTTACACTTTGTTGTCACTTTTGTTAGTTAATTCCTCATTGATTTGTACATGAATGTCTTGTGAGCACTGTTTGGTGTAATTTCTTTATAGTGCCAAAAGTATTGACATTTAAAGCTGTTTGAATGAGAGATTAATGTTCTGTCACAGCAACATACAACACATGAGCTGCAGGGCTTCAGCCTGCTATAGGGTCGAACAAGGTGCTCTCTTCTCATCTCTGAGGCGAAGCTCGTGCAACATGAACAATGTCACTGAATCATTTCCTAAAGAAACAGTTATGAAATTGCACCCCTAGTGTACTCGACTCAGTTCAGTTCAGTTCAGTGGGTTTTACTGTATGCAGCATTGCCAAGGCAATTATAAGTTGGCAAGTAATGCACCAACCTTATCAGCACCAATAAAACTCAGAGCTGCAAAATATGATGATAAATACCAACGTAGTACATACACATACAGCAAATTATCACTCAACCTGACACTTTTTGGGGTGAACAGCTTTGACAGATGATATTTTTAATTACTGTGTTTCATTAGTGTAGATAATACTCTTAATGGCATTCTTGAGAACTATAAACCTTTCTGTTACTCTACCAAGGGAATTGCTTGAGCTAACTGAAAGATTCAGTGGGCTGTTTTCAGCACACACAGACACACACATTACAGGAATTACATTACAAAAAGGAGGTCTGTGGACTTGTTCTGTTTGAATGAATGCGGTTTGGAGGACAGACGGAGGAAGAAACAAACACAGCACTGCCAGACACAGGAAGTACTCAGGACATTATCACAAAAAAGTGTGGTTGCAGCAAGCAGAGCCAAAGTATTGACTTATACAGAGCCAGAAAATAAATTAGATTGAATGCATGGACATTTTCCATAATTTTAAGAATAGGAGAAGTCGGCTATAAAAGCTGTAAGATGCAGATTGTTGCCAGTGTCTTGGCTCTTAATTGTTCAGACTATTGCAGTTTAGTTTAATTGTTGGTGTGATAGATGCCCCGTGGCTGTCATAACAAAACTTTGTGACTTCGAAAAGTTGAAAATACATTAACAATGTCTAAAAATATTATGCGGAATATACAATAGTAACTAATAGTAACTATCCAGAATTATCAGTAATGATAATGTTGCTTACAATGAATGAAGCTAGTAGTATCTGATTAGCATTATACTAATAATTCCAACCAAACGCATGAATACCCACCTGCTTTCGTTGTTTGCATGTATGAACTGAACTGTTCCATTTCTTCTTTGCCCTACAAAATTCCTTTTAGCGAGTGATAATGTTTCTTATAATTCTGACAGGATTTACATAACTGTTCAATTGTTTGCAAGTTTAAGTGAAAAATAATACACTGTAAATGTCTTATACCCTGGGGATCAGCACCAGAGGTTTACAACAAGTATTCCAATGTACTCTTGTCACTCATTTTGTGCACAAAATTGAAACTTTACATTACTGTAAAGAAGTTTTAAAACTAGTGTAAAGTTCAGAATACGATACAAGAAATTATGTAAAGGTGTGAGAACACACAGTGCATCGCAGCTTGCTGGGTATGGAGCTGCATAGTCACAGACCGGTCAGATTGCCCATGCTGACCCCATCCACCATGAAGAAAGAGAAGGCATGTTCAAGAAGGGAATTTCAGTAATGTTCTGTTGGGAAACCTTGGTTCTAGACATTCCGGTGGATGCTCTTTTGTTCTTAAGACACAGTGCACCTTTAATGGCGACAGTATTCCCTAATGATTGTGGCCTCTTTCAGCACACAGGAACATGACAATGAGCTGACTTGGCCTCCAAACTCTGCTGCTAACATCTTAGTGTCAGATACCACAGCACACCTTCAGAGGTCTTTTGGAGACCATGTAAAACGCTCTGAGGTGGACCCGCGCAATATTCAGCAGTTGATTTTAGTGTTACAGCTGATCAGTGTATGTACAATATGGGGCAAAAGTCAATTATCTGATCTACAATTTATTTTGGCTGTAAGTATTTATTTACTTCAAAAGCATCAGTATTACAATAGATACAAATAAACAATGCACTGTGACTTGATCTGTGTGCATTAGTAACAGTTTTCAAACCTCTTTTTGAGGAAGGCCAGCATGTCCAATTACCATTCAATACCTAGTTCAGTCAGTCCTTCATAAAATGAAATCCGGTGCTGCTGGTGGAACTGTACAAACATAGTGATGCTGTAAAGCAGGAACCTGAAACATTCTGAAAAAATCCCAATGTGATGGAAATATAATTATCATTGGGCTGTATGACTAGTCACTGCGCTGAAATGGCAACCTAAAAATGTCATGTGTGTGCTCTGATCTTCGTGCTGTTCTCAATATTCACTCACTCTGCTCTCCATTCACACTGTAAATTCCTCTCCATGAGATGAGAGCTAATGATTGACAGCAGAGATTGGCTTAGACAGCAGGGGGGAGAAGGGCTCCAGGTTAGCAAACATCTTAGCATCTGAGTGGAAATGTGTGTGCGTATGTCTGTCAGACATCTCGCTATGATGGGACCCTCAACAGTGTGTTGCAAGGTGGTCTGTGGTTCCAGCAGAGATGAACATTGCTGAAGAAAGCATGAAAGTTGCCTTCTTTTTAAATCGTCGTGTTTGGTTAAGTCAACTCAGCAAAGCCAACTTAAGTTTCTGCAGTGTCTGAAAAGCTAAAAACTTTCTCCACCTACAGCTTTCAAGTAACAACCACCACCAGCTCTTGCAACAAGCTTTTAGCTCGGTAAACAATGCTACTAGCATTTTGCCTCTGTTTTCCGTTGGGCTGATAAAACCAGTGCAACAGGTATAAATTCTTTTTGAGGGGTGAGATTCTGAAAGCTGTGGTGATTTTAGCATCCAATTTATGTCAGACTGTCTGTTTACTTCTATGTGTCTGAAGCTGAAACTTACTTAAATACAACAAAAAACTCGAAACTACTACAAAAGCATTAAATATGATAATGACGAATAGGTGCATAACCCGTAACTAACACACTCCCACACATCACACCCAAACAATATTAATACCACAATCTGTATCAAAATGACAGATATCTCAGACACTGATTTTTTATTTATGTTTTCTGTGTTGCAATTTAAACTAAAAAGTTCTTCAAGCTTTTGTTCAAGCCAACGTTTTTCATGAAGTTCCTGCCTCTAGTTTCATTGGGACTTTTCAGTTAAGTGTGAAAAGTAAAAGTTCAAAGGTTTCTTCATTGTTAAGAAGAGCAGGTTTCGACAAAATAATGATTTTCAAGTTGTCCAACGATTGCTAAAAGCACCCCTGAACACCTAAAATGTTTGACTGTTGATAAGTGCTGACATCACAACAAGGGGATAAAATGTGGCAGAGAGAACATGTGCATTTATGTGAAAACCATTCTGAAAAGCCAGATGTCCTCAAAAATTTAGAGGCCACTGAATCATTCCGGGCACCCAAGCACACCAGACACACCAACTAGAAAGTCCATAACCATTTCTCTCTCTGGGTTTGACATTATCATTGCTGATGTAGCATAAAGCTGACATTTGCAGCAATTCTAAGTTTAGAGTCTCCAGGTGAATTTATAGAAAGAACTTGGCTGCATCCAAGACACACTACAGGCAAAAAAGTGAAATATTTCTATTGAACGGCAATGTGTTAATTTACCCAGAACAAATAGGATTGTTCCTACAGTAGTCCTGCAGTAACAGTGTGAGAAATGAGTTTCATTAAGTTTGCGCAATTGTATGAGCATTAGTGAGTGTTAATGTGTTCAGACAAAGTTTGTGCATTAAGTGAATTTAGATGCACAGATATAAATAAATATGTGCAGTAATGTTGTGTTCAATAAGACAAGTTAAGACTAAATAGGTGCAGCAAATTTGTTAACAGGTGTAGACTAAATTTGTGCATTAGTAGTAGTGATAGGTTTAGCCTAACTCTTAAGAGTACAGTATCTCCCCAGTTTTACTCAGATCATCAGTCACACATGGATTTTTTTGAGAACCGAACTCCACACTAATGCGGAAACTGCAAATATCCTTTCCTTTTTGCTTTTTTGTGGCAATAAATATATTATTTCTGAATGTTTTCCAGCCGACCTGGAAGCACTTTTTTCGAATTCCATCCCAGGGTTGAGCCCCCGTGCTCCAAGCATGATTTCCCCACGGTGCAAGCACTCAGACACTTCAAACTCCACAGTTCGATTGATCTCCAGGAGACCTTTCCAACGAGCCCTCATTTGTATATCTAGCCCGAGTAGATCAGGGGTTATTCGCCAAAAAACGTTCACCTTCAGGGGGTTACTGTAAAAGTGTGTTAAAGTGTTTAGACTTCGACAGTAATAGTGTGTACAATAAGTGTATAAATAAATATATGAAGTGAGTGTTAATGAGTTTAAACTCAATGTGTGCAGTAAGTGAGTGTTATGAAGTTTAAACTCAACATGTGGAGTAAGTGTTAAGGATTTAGACTAAAAGTTTAGACTCAATGGGTCGGTTCCTCTGACTCAAATTAAGCCTAGTTCTGGATTACATGGTGCTGTGAATACAGATTTTCCACTGAAAAGAAACGAGAAGTCCAAGACTAGGCTTAATCCATGTCTGGAAAACCAATCCAATATGTGCGGTGAGTGAGTGTTAATGAGTTTACACTAAATGTGTGCAGTAAGTGTTAATGAGTTGAGCACCTGCTGATTCTACTGCAAAGTTTATTGCAGCTCTAATCAGATCCACCTGATTGGTGGATCTGGCTTCATTAACTCGATCAGGTCTTCTGGGACTGCAGGTAAAGTAGATGGCTATGTTTAGTTGTTTCAGTTGTTGGTAAATTGACTTGTAAATCACGTCCTGGTTCCGCAGTTTTGGCCTGTAGTGCTTTACATAAAGAACTGCATTACTCTGCTCTACAAAACGCATCGACGAAAGGCTAACAGCTCCTATCAATGTCCAAATGAAAGATGTAGAAAATAAACATTGTCCATTGCTGGAGGTTAATGGCTTGGTGTTATTTGGATATGGCATGTTCAGTGAGTGACCAGAGCCGCGTATAACCATAACCGAGTGTAATTGTGAGCTGCATTAATCACAGCATTGCTGTCAGCTATAAAGTTAATTGCATTAGTTTGAAGGTTGATCATACATCACTGTGCTGGGCAGTTAGCTCTCCATTCCTGCAGCACTGATGATAGCACAACTCCTTCTAATATCTGAAGTAGAGTACACACATTCCTGGTCTGGCACTACCCAGCTGCACTGTTGAGTAATTAAATCCTCCTTACTGCCAAGTCCCCAGGGCAACAAAACCTATAAAAATCAATGGAGGACGATGAAATGCTCTCTTAAGCCCAGAGCAAATATTACACAGCGCGTTGTCTAACAAAAACAAAAACTTTAGGTTCTCAGGCATTCACACTAGTTAGGTCTTTTTTTAGACACGTTGAACTGCAAACACTGTTTATGTTGTTGGGAAATTATGGTGTGTGCTGACGAATGATGGTGTTTGTTGGAATTGCTGGTGTTTGCTAGAGAATGGTGAAGTTTGCTGTGGGACGATGGTGTTTGATGGGAGCATTTGCTTTGTGGTGTTTGATGAATGATGATGCTCCTTCGAGAATAATGGTGTTTAGTGCAGAACTGTGGTGTTTGGTGGAAATTTATGTTTTGTGTTATAGAGTGCTAATGTTTGGGGGAGAATTATGGTGTACAGTAGATGATGATGAGGCTTGCTTGAGTGTGTCTGGGTTTGGTGAAAAATTATGATGTTTGTCGGATGTTTATATTTATTTGTTGAATAAAGATCTTATTTGGTACATAATGTCAGGTGGCTGTTGTTTTGGACTGATCATAAATTGGCCCCAAAACTGGGGAGATGTAGAGGACTGATCCAGGCTAGTAGTGGCCCCTGTATTTGCTACCATCTGGAATCCTCAATTACATCCAACCTGCTTTGCTTTCTTCTAACAGCATGTTACACAAACAGTTGGTTATTTATTATTCTTTTCTGTTTCTCTTTTTCCTCTTTCCTCTAAAACCATCATTATCTTGCCCAAAGCAGCCGGTGAGCTCTGAGCCCCCTTAATCTCATCATAATAACCTTTGCCAGTCACCCAGCAAATGGCACAACAGATCCACAAACAGTGCAAAAAAAAAAAAGAAAAACACTGCAGTTACTGACCTCCGCTGGGTAGGAAAATGCCTTTGCAAGTGGAAAGGAAGAAACCCTGCTGAAGATGAGGACCACAGCAAATTCCCTAGTAACTGTGCCAAATAGTAAATGCTGGCAGGCAGTCCAGTGAATAAACATATGTAGTCACATACACACGCACACACACAGGCCAGTAAATAAAATGCCTTGGTCTACAAAAATGCTCCATTAAATTTCAGAAACAACTGAGTAGCATTAAATTCTCATTTGGGCTAAAATGAAAATCAATAGCTGGAACTCAGATGATTAAAGGCGTAAGCGTAATATATATACGATGGAAAGTGGAAAGTTAGAATACTTCTCTATTCTGTGGAGCATGGAACTGCCAGCCAAGCTATTTTATTTGTCACAAAATAAAGTCAGTTGGAACTTTTGCAGTGTGGAACAGCCTCATTCTGCATGCTGCCACACCTGTCAGTCAAGAGTGACCCTTACGCTTCAAACAGAAAATGGAGAAAGCTAAAGCAAGTGAGAGAAGTGGGTGACAGGTTCTGTAATAGAGTTGTGACTTGTGCAGTGAAATTATACAGCATACCGAGAACATCCAGATATGACCACAAGACTGCCCTTAGGACTGCCTCCCCTTCCTGCAACAAAAGAGACGCTGACCTTAACTTAAGCGAAAGAGATACTAAGGTATAATTTTTTACACTGAAAATAGCTTTATTTTCCAATTCTGATCTATAGCCAGAATCTAAAAATTCTAAAAAAAAAAAAAATACATGTTATCTAATTAGATGTAGATTTTCTTTCAAATCTAAGATGCTTTTTCATTTGATCACTTTTTGGTTAAGAAATGTTTAATCTGTGCATCAATGCAAGTCAAAATCCTGTTTGAAGACTGCAGTAATGTCAGCTGTCATGCCTCTACCTCATCCGCAGTGGCGTGGAGCCTGATCCCTGACAGATAACTGTGGTCACTGGTTGACACCATGAGTAGCATGTTAGTAAACACACACAGGGTGCGCAACCACACCACAGTGAAGGACAAGAGATGCGTCCAAACACACAGTTCCCTCCATAAACCACTGCTTCACACTCAAAAACACACTAACAGCCCCGTGTCCAAATTTGTCTTGACACCTGAAGGTAAAATGAAAGGGCTGGTCTGGCCACAAAGGCTAATTTGGGAGGGAATGGGAACCAGCAGTTAGCATGATTAACATGATTATGCTAACTGCTGGGCCTCTCTTCAATTTAAAGTTAACCACTGTAGGATTTCGACTGAAGGATCCTTTTTGACAGAGCAAATTAAAATGGGCTTAGAATACCTCCTTGACGAACCTCACTTCAACACATCGGTATTAACTGTTATCCTTCACATGACACACTGTACCTTCTATCCCTGTACCTTCTGTACTGGGAAATGTACTTAAGCTCTGAGTAAGTTATGCAGACATGTCTGCATCCAGTCCTCCTCCTGGATAAATGTTTCCGTGTCTCAAAGTGACACGCCGTTATTCCAGTCGCAGTGTGTTGCTCTGTAATTAGCGGCCCGCTCTCCGACCTGTAGGGGCCACCTCTGCCAAATAAATCACCCAGCCCAGAAAAGTAAACAGATAACCAGCAATTACAGTCCTTAACTTCCACATACACAACTCTTTTTTGGATCTCCAGTAGGAGGTAAGGAGAGAGTGTAGCAACACCAGCAAACACTTGAGATATTCAAGTCTGGCTTTTAATCTGTTATGAAAAACTAAACTTCATCCTCAGAATACTATGCGTCTGTTAAGAACGTATGTCATTATTTTGATATCGTTAATTTGCCCTTGGTTGTTGGATACACTTATAAGCTATTGCATTAAAACCACTGATAGGTGGAATAAATGAATTACTTTTAATGATCTTGTTAACGTTTTTCTTGTTACAGTTCACCTGATGTGGGAAATATTGGTCAGCGAGTGGCCAGACAGATGTTGGAAGCATGAAAAATGGGAAAGCATAGGGAACCAAGACCTAGTGTTAACAAGGACCACATTGTACTATTCAGATGACTTGGTCAAAACAACAAGCTTTGTGCTGTGATCCCAGTATGCAGTGTCTGTCCATTTATATATCAGTCACTCTATCAGTAAAGGTAACTGCACTGAATGCATGGTAAAGACTGCACTGAATGCAGGGTGTTTTTGCTGAGATGTATGTATTAGTGAAAGTTGGAAAGCTTCATGCAGAGTTCACTCACTCTGCTTCCTCTGGCTAATTACTTATGCTTCCTGCTAGAACACAATTAAAGCCTGTCTGCATGCTCTCCTGTAGACAAGAGGACTTTCACACACTCATGAACCTACTGACAGCTGATATAGGTAAAAAATAACTCCCAACTCAATAGAAGTTTTTCCTAATTTCTTAATTAATGTCTTTATATTTGTATATATAAACACACACACCCCTAACCTATAACCAAACTAAAGTAGCTTGCAAATAGCTAGATAACACTGGGTACCAGAGGAACATGGACATCAATTATTATGCATAAGTGAACCTACACATTTGGCAGCTGGAGGATTAGAATATTCAGAATGAATCAATGTCTAATACAGAGAAAGACAGAACACAGTTTATTGACAGAGCTAGCTTATTAATTAGCCGACCTTATGTGGCTGGCAGGCTCTGATTATGAACAAAATATGGAGACAGAAAGGCAGCGTCTGATAATGTTGCTTTTCATTCTGAACACACACACACACACACTACACACACACTACAAACACACTACACACACTACACACACACACTACAC
>JBBIGB010142544.1:5063-15449 GCA_037577075.1 Alestopetersius hilgendorfi
GATAATAAATTGAGGAGTCAACATGATTGTGCTTCACTGTTTTTAAATAAAAGAGATAAAATATGTACTTGAAACATCAATTAAGTTATATTTTCCCAGTTCATTTCTGGGTCCATCCAATCCATATCTGGAAATTAAGTTGCAAAAACAGTTTATTTTGAATTAATCATATCTGTCACAACCATCAACAGATTTACAGATCACCTCATATTCATGTTGAAGTTATAAGGAGGATTATTACTACAGGTGGTCTGTAATAGTATTTGCAGTGAATAATAATAAAAAAAATAATAAACTTTTGTAAACATCAGTAGTCTTTTTAACCATCCAAAAGGAGTGACCAAAGCTTTTTTTATTATTAAAGAAACCGTTACAAATTCAGCCTGCTTAAAAAGTAATTGTTGAAAAGTATTAAAAAATAAATGGTAAGATAAAAGTTGTATCGGTTCAATAAGGAAAACTACTGTACTACTGTCTGTATACGTGAGTTTAATATATACATAAGTGTGAATTATTTTTGTATACATTGTCATATGATAGACAACCACTAGTGCTTCTGAAACAACAAACATCAAAATTGTCCAGTGTGTATATGAAAGGGCTTTGCATATTTAAAAAAAAAAAGAGCCCACAAAAGCCCAAACCACCCCTTTAAGGGCAAACTCTGCACCACCACAGGGACCCCTTAAGCCCTCCCACTACAGATGTTATAGTCATTCACCTCTGATTCTATGCAACTCCCAACACTTTAACCAGATTAATGTAAAGTCACTATCATTCCTTCACTTTCTTCAGAACTTCCTAAATCCCAGAAGAATTCCCTCTTGTGGAAGACTTCAACAGAACAGCCAGGAAATGTCTAAGAAAAGGGGGTGTGATGGATTTCTTTAGGCCCTGAGCAAAAAGGAAAAGGGAGGAAAAAGGAAGTGAAGGAGAGACTGACCTGCTAATCCTAGAGATACTACTCTGAAGGATGTTGCTTTTGTAATTCTAACACATTCCATAACTCATCTCTACAGTAAAGCCTCAAATTATATTTTAGTCCAAACATTATTTCTGTATTCAAGTTTACCATTCGGGCATTTCCTGCTTCTGATTACCTTTGGCCTCTTTGGCCTTGAGTTAGTTTTCTCTCAAGTTTATTCCTTCTCCCTCATTTTATTGTATAAAAACATTTTAAGCTCGCATGTTGGGATCACATATATTGTTGACAGCCCACTAAGGTCCATGAAGCCAGCATGAGAATAACACATTAGCCTATTTTCACAATGAAACATGTCATGGTTTGTTATTAAAAAACAAATTGATGTTTTGATTTTGTTAAAGAGAAGTATACATTTTAGCCATTTCATTTATTAATGTATTTTTTTATTATCTGAAAACAGATGTCATTGTCACTACGTTGTGAGCAACATGAACTCAGCAGCTGTCATCTTTAGGTATGCAGTGCTGTTTTTCTTCATCTCTGGTTGATGACAGGAGGGTTCGGATGCAGTATTTTTTCTGGCTATATTTGGATTCGGACAAAAATTTTCAGGGCCAGATTCAAGCTCTGCTACAGAGTGAGAATGACTTCTGAGGCCGAAAGCGCACTTGTTATGTCCTGTGTATTTATACTGGGTGAATTCATCTGTGTTATTAGGGCATACTGAATCTTAAGCTTGTGCTCTACTGTAGCCAGCAGAAATGAGTCTCCTTCATCTCATCCAAATTGCTCTGCTTCTGATTACACCCACGCTTTGTTCAGGGGAGAGGCCCTTTCATCATGATGAAAGTGCAGGAAAAATATATAAAGGAATAAATAAATAAAGCCTTCCGAATGAGGTACGCCTTTCCTTGTTCACGATGAGCACACAGAGAGAGCAGAGTATGTAAAGGGTGCACTGACAGAATGTATTAGGGTGTGCCATTGACTGCACAACTAAACCCTATAATGACTGAGGTCCACATGCTCGTGTGTCCAGATTCACCAGTAATCATCATAAACCATGGCACACACATAGCATAGCATTTTAAAAGACGTTCACTGTAAGACATCCCAGACATGAATGTTTTGGTAAAATGTGATGAGGTGGTTTTATTTGGGGAAAAAATAAGAAAAAGCTCATACATATAGTACCGTACAATAACAGGCAGAAAATATCTTTCAACAGTCTTACTTGATTAACCATAGAAATGGGTCATTTCACAGGCCCACATCTAAAATAAAAGGATTTAATTTAACCTTCTTAAATTTTTAAAACATACAATTTACTCTCCATTCCACACAGTCCATGTAAGGAAACTAAATTGTAAAATCACTTTGGATTCATCAGGGTTGTGATGTCACACTTGGGGTGTAAAAATGTACATACAATTTAAGGAACAAAAACAGTCTATTGCAGTTCAAGCAGCCCATTTATGGAAATTAAACTTTATGATTCACTGTTTCTGTTCACAAAAAACAACAAAAGTAATTTAAGATTAATTTTAAAGACACAGTAACCTAAACAGTATATTTTATTCTTAGGGCTAAAGAGAGGTTGGACATAAAGCCAACAAAACATTGCAAAATGGCTAATAAAATTCACTTGTAAGGAAAACAATTAACTGATTTCTAAAGAATCACTTTCACGTCATTGTCAGGTCAAGTTCTTAGGCCTTTAGTTAACACATTTAGATTCTGAGGCACATTCACCCAAGAAGTAAATATGCTTTTTGAAATGGTCATTCAAGCTTATGCAGCATTTTTTTCAGTCTGTGATCATACTTTCCCAGTAATGGCAGTGTAAGTTATGTTGTAACTATGAAGCAGGCAGAGAGTATATAAACAGAGCCTGAGTTATGTGTCCTTGATGTCAGTACTGTATATGTTACAGATCAGACCATTGCACCCTCCTACAAGGTTCTGCGAGATTGGTGCTCGGTCAAAGAGACAAGGGTGTGAGAGAATGTAGAAATGGCAACGTTGCGTATTAAAGACCAACAGTCCACAGTCCTCTCTGCCTGTGTTTATCTTTGTCTCACGCATAAATCTGGATGATCCAGTTAAGAAGAAGAACTTTTTATTTATCTTGGATCCTATGGAAAATCCAAACTGCAAACAGTATGCACATCCTCGACGATAATGCATACTGATGCAAAGCATTGAAACTTGATATTCTTCTATTTTGTTCTCTTTAATAGTGTGCCCTTTGGCTCGTCTCCACTGTTAAGGGGTCCCTGAAGAGTAGTGGAATTCAAGACAGAAAAACACAAGTTAAAGGAAAGGCTGGGATGTGGCCACCATGGCTGTGGATGGCCTCTGACCCATCCACTCTGTCTGCCCCTTTTTTGGTCAAAAAGAGTATGTCGCATCCACCCTAGTAGAGAATGCAGCCGGCATATGGAGAGAAGTCTGCATCTTATGTTTCTAATCAAGGTCTTTCTGAACAACCCAAACTTTTCACTCCTTGCCAAACCATCATTATCAGAAGAATTTGCCTCCCCTGTGGGCTATAATAGCAGCGTAATGGGACCTTAGCCAAAACAGTTCAATCTGTACTTTGCCATGGTTGGGGGAATGGATGTATATTTTGCTGTAAATGGGCTGTGCATGACAACCATAGAAGCATTGACACGGTGTGGTCAGAACAATAGGAGCACTGAAGGAAAGTGTTTTTGCTGAGTGCTGATAGTAATGTTGGGAATTTTACAAAACATTTGTAGTTGAAGGTGAATTATATAAATGGTTAGTCAATGTGTTTAACACTTCAGACCCCTACAGTGGCCATTTCTGGCTGCTCAACTTTTCCTGTAATGCAAGTCAGTGAGGTGACTGCTGACAATAGGCACAGTAGTTACAGTGATCTTAATTTTTTGATCATGAAATGTTTCATTTTTAATCAAAATATTAATTTTACTGGTTTGTAAAAAATGTTTTCATACATTTGTTTTTCAAAAGGCTTTCCTGTATTGACTGAAGGCTGTTACAGAGAAATATAGAGTAGCCAGTGAGAGTACTGTAGGGTCTAAAGTGTCAAGGACATTGTAGCAAAGTATTCAGAGGAGCTGTTTTCAGATGTGCAGACACGACTTCTCTAGACAGCACTGATGATGTGGAAGTAAATTAAAGATTTAATATTTAATTTCTTATTTCTTTAATGTATTTTTCATCAATCCTAGGCTTGCAACTTTGTGTTGATTTCTATCCAGTGGTTTTGTTTCCATATTAAAGAAGTAGTGAAAATTAAATACTAAATCAACTTGAAAATATCATTTTCCTCTGTTTTGATGATTAAAAGTCTTAAATGTTTTTAACAGTGATCAGAAAGTTTTTAACTAAACTGTTGTGTTCTAGGATTCTTTTGGTACCTATAGGTGAAGAAACTGATGCATTGTGCCTTTGTTATAAAATCTTACACTTCAGTGCCTATGCTGGTTTATGAAGCCTTTTCTGTGTGTATGAGAATGCACATTTATTTAGGGGTTTGTAGGGCTTTCAAGTACACCGAGTGCCCACAATGTGGGAAGACTTGCTCCTCCCACATGGAATTTCTTTTTAAATCAAAAATGCTGATAATCAATAAATAAGATGTATTTGTTCTCTATAGTTAAGTAACATGAATATAGAACATATTTAGAGATAGTGTTAAAATATACTTCACAGTGAGACAGTACATTCTGTGGTTAGGCAAACCAGATTGCATTACCCACCTATTTGCAGGCGGTTATAATCTTGGCCTCAGGAATCTCATTTGTCTGTTTTGTTTCGTAGGCTGGTTATTGGGCTAGAATGTTCTCAAGGGTACAAATGGCAGGTGTTTGAGAGCTGGAGAAGAACACATCTGTGGACAAGCCCTGTTGTGGTTACTCAGCGCTTGGTTCTACCCGGTGCTTGGTTCTGGTTTGCAGAAGATATCGTCTACCAAGTCCTTTTTTTTTTACATGGCACACTTCTTATTTCCAGTTTTCTCTAAACAATGATTTATTTGGAGTTTCTTTACTGAAGCTGGTGAAAATATCTAATCCTCTAACTCACTATGGCACTGGGGACACCACTGTAGTTCAATATCCTGTTTACGCTGAGACTGACTGGGTTATTGACGCTTGTTTCATTCTCTGAGTATCTGCTCTCAGATTACATCATGATGTGGTCCAGCCAAAGAGAGTGAATCCAGAATAAAAACCAGCATTCCTTTGAAACTCGGTAAAGCCTAACTGTATGATTTGTACAAGATAACTAGTGTCTAGTTTTTTAAAAACAACGCAACTCATTAATGGATGAAAAGAACATAATTTAAAGGACATATTTATGCATAAACACAGGCTCTGGAATTTTTGGAACAATGTTTTTACCACCGTTGTTCTGGGAGGAGACTATGGGTGCAGCTTTCAAAACTAGAACACATGAGCTTAACTTGCAACAAGTATACACACCCACATCCACACTCTACACACAAATACAGCCACAGCTTCCACTTTAGCATATGTACACATAAGCTGACATACGCCCTTGAGAATAAAGATTCTTAAATGTCCCTTGGTTTAGATGTATGGCTCTAGGAAAACCCTTTATTCTGACTTTTATTAAAGCTTACATATGGAGGTGTTTTTAAAGGCTCATTTTGCACATGTTATTTCTTCAAAAGACAAGCCACTGGACGCTTGTTTAGGGACTCAAAATGTGGTTCTCCAGTAGTATGGTGTCAAATAACCTTATTTTTGAGTTTATGATGACAGAGCAGGAACACAATCCAACAACTACAAAGAATGCACTTTAGTTTAGAATGCACTTTAGAGACATTCTTAACTCTCTAGAGCATTCTAGACACAACAAAGGACCCTCCAAAACATGTAACGGTTTCCAGAGAGAGAAAAAAACTTTTGAATGCAGCCTCGGTCCAATTATATGACCCAACCCCCCTTCTCTCCCAGCATGGTCCCACAACTGGATTGCACGAATCACGTTTAGAAGAAACAAAAGCTCCTCACCTTGTAAAAAGGCGACACAGATGACTGAAGACAGAACCAGAATTCTGCAGCCCATTCTCGTTTTTAAGGTTTCCATCCTAAGTGTGTGTGATGAAGCTCACGTGAGGTTGGAGTGAGGGTGTGTACGTGAGGCGTAAGTTCCCTCAGAGTGGCACTGGGAGAATAAAGCATTGCTTGTGTGCTCCAGCTGCTTTATACACCCCACCCCCAGCTGCCCCACTCCACACACACCTCCTTCCCTCATTGCTTACTTTAACCCTTCCCCTTTGTGTCCCCTCCCCACTGAGCGTGAATGAGTAGTAACTCAAAGAGTGAGACCGTCTGTTTGTTTTCATACATTCTCAGGACAGTTATGCCCCAACATAGAAAAACAAGTGAAATCTGCAAATTACCCATAAATGCAACATGCTTTCAGCCCTGTTTTGAACCCAAATACATTATTTGAAACTGGAAAAGAAAACTTTTTGTAGAAGAGTTTTAGGTTAGAGTGAGGTTAACCAATCGTTGTCTAAATTCAACTGCTATAAAGTGCACCCATTGCTCACACGTGTTCAGTTACACACACACACACACACACACACACACACACACACACACACACACACACACACACACACACAGCTTGTATATTCTCAATAGAAAAGCACTGCAAATGTGATGTTTTGGATGAGCCACACCACCCCCTATACAACATCATCAGCTAGAGGGACATAAAGCCCTTCAACATCAGGTCGGTGAAACTGGCAGGATGAAGCCCTCACGATAATTTAGAGTGGTGCTCATGATCCAGAACTAATCATCAAACATCAGCACCTGACCTCATAAATTCTTTAGTGGCTGAATACAATCAAATCCTGACAGCAAATTTAGTGCAAAGGCTTCATTATATATATATATATATGTGTGTGTGTGTGTGTGTGTGTGTGTGTAGGATGTATAGGATGTGTAGGGTGTGTAGGGTGTGTAGGATGACAAATCCTAAGAGGGCAAAGCAGTCAAGTGGCAGTTGTCAAATTGAAAAGTACATTATATGAATTATCAATGTTAATAAATAAATGATTAAGTTGCCATCTCAAAGAGTTTCTTACAATAACATCCATGACTATAATGAGCTTTAAGGACACTGGACATCACTAGATTCACTAGATTCAGAAGGCTTCTGGTAAGAACTTCTTTTTGTATCTGTCTCTTCTCCCACATTTTTGTCTTCACCTGCAGATTTGATACTAGTCTGTTCCCTTTTTCTTGCTTTTCAGGCCATGCATAATATATATAGTTTTAGCAGGCCTTTCTGACTGAAGTGTTGAGGCTTGTGCTTAGCTGTACTGACGTCACCACATTCCTCTATTCATTGTCCCTCAAAGATTTTATTTGTGTAGAAATACACAGAACATAGAGTCTTTCACTGTTTTTAGTTTGGTATTTATTACTGTGACATAAGGGGATATTGCACATATATACTTAAACCACCAGGAAAATGTAATTCCTTTCGAATCATCACAGCCTGTAGTTCAACATTCTTTACTTCAGATGCTTAAGAGCAAGGATGAACTACTGGACCTCACCAGATTCCAGGGGTTTTCTAGCCCTTATTTCCAACCATGAGATTCAATATGGAAACAGCAATGACCTGATTATGGTCGATCTAGTAGATTTTACGCAGCTGTAGAGCAAAGACAACACAATCAGCAGAGACATGAGCACTGACCTCAGAGCATTATATTTAGCTTTGCATGAGATGCTGGCCTACTGATATGAATTAAGGTATGACTGTTGTATAATGCAAACTCAGTCACTTTTGTGAGCATTGCTGGCTAAATCATCATGCTATAGCCAGCTGATTCAGCAGTTGGTCTATTAACTATGTAAACTAGGTAATCTTTCTCCAAAACAGACCTTTTGATTCTGGTTATGACTGAAAAAGATGGACTGACATTTGAAACATGCATCAATAGAAGGCTCTAATAGAAGGTTTAAATTGCACATCCTTATGAATGCCTGTGTGGGTTTTGTGATTCACTTTTCATGAATGCATAGATTTATATAAAAAAAATGAGGTCAGTGGAGGTCTGTGTTTTGTTCAGCTGAACCAAGTGAAAAGCTTCTGTTCAGCCACCTGATTCTGTTTTGTTAATGCTCTACAACGTTGCTCTCTCTCTTTCTCTCTCTGATTTAGACTTTAATGTAATAAATACTGACACATGTTCATTTAATAGTACATGATATGTGTTAACCAGTAAAACCACAATGATTTTTTAGAACAGATTGTTTTCCATAACTTTTCATGACTTTTTCATGGTTAAATGTTCCAAAGCTTGTGATAGGCCTTTCCTCTGAAGCAGCATTCTCTTCAAAAAAAGGAGCAGATCATCAGGCTTAATGGACTGTCTGAGGCTTATTTAAAGCTGAGAAAGGATGAGAGTTTGCTGAATAACAATGGGGTTGCAGCCAGCTGCCCAGCAGCGGGTCCCTGGTGTGAAGGGTCTGTTGTCACAGTGGTGTCAGGCGATGTTCTGTGTTATGCTAATGTGGCTTGGCTAACAGAGCAATGCAGCTGCTGGATGCCAGAGTGGCTATTAACTCTTATGCTGCAGAGCCAGGCCCAACAAATCAGGCCCTGACCTATTGTTCCCTATGCTTTCCAACTCTAGACCTCAGTAAAGAGGCACACATTCATCCACTCTGTCTGAAGAAAAGGCGAAACGGCTGATAGTGACAAAACACTTGCCTCCTCACACCCTTGTCTTAGAAAAGGGGGAAGGTCAATTATGAGTGCTGCTTAGCCTTTACTGTATGTTAGCTGTGTTGATATTCAAGGTTCTTACATCTGGAAGCACTGCCGGCTGGTGTATTAGCAACAGTGATGAAATCAAGAGATGAAGTGACTTTAGTGTGGGTTGAGGGAACTGAAGCTGTGTGGTTTAGAAGCTAAATATCGTTCTTTTATACAAACAATCAAATAAGTAAGTTAATAAATAAATAAGCCCCCACAGTAGTCTAGCCAAAGCTCTATGCATCCATCCATCCACCCATCCATTTGTCTGTCCATTCTTCTGTCTGTCTACCTTTATTGAAAATATTTATTGATTATTTTCTTTCTTACTTTTATCTTTTTTTCTTTCTTTAGTTAATTAATTAAATCTATTCATCCTTGTATGAATTAGTGATCTTACTAATTAGTGATCTTACTTACTAAGTAGTGCCTCCTATGGATCAAGACTGGAGCCTCTTCCAGTCAAAGATGCCTCTAGATGCCTGGAACTCCGACTTCAGTTCTCACAGATCTCTCTCCTCCAACAGCTGTACACTAAGACATGACCTGGTCAGAGAACAGTCGTGGAATTCAGCATGGCCATTGTGTAAAGGACTAGCATCGCTAGAATCACTCTTCAATCATTTTGTAGGGAGCTTTATTATGATTGGATTTATTCATGCACTCTGGAAGACACTATTGTTTTTGATGCAGTAGAGGTAAAATTACAATCTCTTTACAGGCATGAACAAAGGAATTGACTCAGTGTGCTCTGAATTGCCCTTCAGATGTGTGATGAGGGGTTTGATGTACTGAGTGCTGTGTTTAAGCTGAGGTGGAGGCGGTTGAGATAAAGACTGAACTGAAAACGACTTCAGTTCTCAAAAGCTCCTGTTTTCTAATTTCAGACCTAAAAAAGAATATATTTGTTCATGAATTGGCCCATTGCTGCAGTAGTGGAAGATATGAAGGGTGAAAGTAACCAACACAGAAGTAATCTATTTGATCAGAGCATATGTACTTTTACAGGAAAACAAAAAAAATTGCCAATGCATTTTATTGGAATAAGTAAGTAGTGGATAATTACTTACTTAATTACTTAAGCTGTAATTTTAATATTCATACTGGGGTACTATAACCAACTCAATTATTGTGTTAATAATTATCTTTGTTTTCCACCCACATTCTATCCTGACATTAATGTCATTATTTTTTAGCACAGTTTAATGTCTAGACTTTAGAAGACCGTTGTTTACTAACTCCAGTTCTACTTAAGAACTTTATGTCTCACAAGCAGCATAAAGTTGTTCTGGATGTTACATAGTGCAGCATAGCACAGGAACAGCTTTCTTCTGTTTTTCTTTTTTTATTTGGAAATCTCTACAAGAGGGCCCTTTATGCCTTTATGTAATATATGCAAATAATGGAACAGCACCATTAGCCTACAGCATCTGGGCCAGGCAAGCCAGTGAACACAGTGAACCTTCACAGAAGAGCAGAATATTAGTGTCGCCTTTATATGGAAATCACATTTCTGTTACTGACTTAATATTAGGCTAACTATTTTTCTCTCTCTTTCACTCTTTCTTAATCTCGCCCTCTCATTCTTTCTTACTCTCTCTCTCTCTCTCTCTCTCTCTCTCTCTCTCTCTCTCTCTCTCTCTCTCTCTCTCTCTCTCTCT
>JBBIGB010142855.1:5038-15443 GCA_037577075.1 Alestopetersius hilgendorfi
GGTAGAGTACAGCGGGTCCTCGAGTTACAACAGTCTTCGTTTCAAGTTTACAACGCTAAACCCCACTCCCACGCCGCTTGCACTGTTGGCCTCGTACTTACGGACTACGTGAACTAGTTTGGTTGTGCAGTAATGCATCAAATAATTGAGTTAGTTTTCCTTTTCCTTTTTCTGTGACTTGGTTGTTTTAGGATTGGTAAGTGACTTAGGCTAGGGTGTATTTTTTGCTTCCACCAAAATTCAGGTTACATTACTGTCAAAAGAACTGATCTGTGACATATCTCAAGGACCTCCTGTAATGAGTAATGGGGACGAGGCACTAACCAAAAAAAACCAAAAAAACCCCAGCCAACTTATTTTCACTAACATCAGTACTTACCTACACAGGTGTATAAGTGACGAAGCCAAGACTCCATAGCACGTAAGCTAAGAAACAGTATTACTGTTAGCCCTCAATCTGTTCTGATTTCCTACAGTTTCTATTTTAATACTGAAAACTTAACTTGTTTGTTGAGGGAGACACTTACTTCAGCAGGCCCAGGAGGAAAGCATTGACCCTCATACTGTGATTGGTCAACTGTGAACACTTCCTCACAACCGAGAACAGACTGTGCAGGATTCGAGTAGATGGGCCTGAAAAAAAACAGTGAGAGGTACATGAAACTACAATACCCACAACCCACTGGGAAATGAGCATAAAGACCAGCGGCTTCATTCAGTATCATCCAGACCTAGAGACCAAGCAGCGGTTAGACCATGACATACCATGTTTTAGGTATGTATATATACCATGTTTGCGCCACCTAGTGGTTAAAGTTAGGGTAAGGGTTAATTAATTTACTTGCTTTAGCTGAATTAGGTTCAAGATTCAAGAATTATCTGGTCAGTGATTGTAACTACAAAAACACTAATCCTGACTTGTAACCTAAAATATCTTGCAGCCTAAAACAGAACTACAGAACCATTAAAACTGCATGTGTATATATAATTATGTATATACACAAACAAACACCATTATTTATTCCTTCAACTTTTTTCCTAAGTAATATGAGTTTAACTAGTGTCAGATGGTGTAACTAGTGTGTGTGTGTGTGTGTGTGTGTGTCAGATGGTCTAATCAGTGAGTGTGTGTCAGAGGGTCTAACCAGTGTGTGTGTCAGTCAGATGGTGTGACCAGTGAGTGTGTCAGATGGTCTCACTAGTAGTTGTGTGTCAGCAGCACTAGATTTGCACTCTTTACTGAAGGAGTCACTGTAGAAATGTTGCACTCAAACTATGTCTGTTACAATCTTTTGAGATCTGTGTATAATCTTGAATAGCCCAAAATGTTTGTGTTGAGTGCTGTTAGTGTTAAATAACTATAGGAATCTCATAGGGTTACTAGCAAAAAATAGCAATAGATGTGTTTTTTTACTTTGTTCTTTATATTTATGGTCTGAATTTGACTTACTTCCAGCAGTTATGGTTCTTCATGGTATCTATTGGTCGTTATATATTTATATGAGTGTCAAAAAACAGAAAATGTCCTAAAACTGCAGAGCTACCTCTGCTGCTGGTGCATTAATAACAATAACTTTCACAAACCTGGTCGAGTAGAGGCTTCCACCACACTCCAAGGCTTATTACGGCGCTGTCCAACAATTAAGTCCAGCTTGTAGGCTTTCAGTCCGTCCTGTAGAATGTTCTGGATGGCCGGACAAAGCTGACCTAGGACCAGCGGGCCGATGCCAAGGCAGAGGGAGCTGTTCCCCTGTCTGATCTGAGGTCAGATTGTGACACAGTGAGTAAACTCCTACAAAAACAATGATCATTAACACCTCTATCCTTTTCACAACAGTGGTGAAAATCTCAAATCATGTTATTTTCTGTTCCTGGAGCTACTCTAATTGGATCTCGTGGGATGCCTTGCATTGCTTTATCATGTTTCATGTCGAACCAAAAGGGAGATGTTTTGCCCCATATTGCTCTGTTATGTAAATCATATTCTTTGCCTTCTGCTGTCTCCTGATACTACCTTCTCCTCCGGGTCCCTGCCGGAGCTGAAATGGGCCGTGATGGCATCCACCGCTGAGCCCACGCTTTTCAGCATCCCTCAAAAAAGACAAACAAAAATGAAGAGTTATGATTTGTGTTCCATGTGTCAGGCTTGATGTTTGACAAAAACACATTAATTATGCACATTACGTGCAAACTAGTATCGGTCTCATTTGCACACACTTCTATATTTTACTACATCATCATAAAAGAACATTTTACAAAAGACCTGCATTTGTATGCCTGCACATGCACACACAAACACACACACACACACACACACACACACACTCACATACATACATGGTGTATTAGCCAATCCAAGGCAAGGAGAATCAAAAGTAGGTCACAATTCAAAGCAAACCCCTACAGGGAAGCAGAGGCTGCAGAGAAATTTGAGTCTGTCTCTCTGTCCGTGCAGATTCAGGCATAAAATACTGCACTTCACTGCTCACTGAGAGGCTGTGAAGGGGAATACTCAATACTGAGTGTCGGCACTTTGTCAGTTTTTCAATATCTAGCAGAAGGCTAGACAAGAGCTCCAATTATAAAGAATATAATTATCAGAATAGGTTGGAACATATAGCATTCAATGGGAATCACTATATCTAAATACACTGTACTACACAAAATGCTGAGCTACAGAGCTTCACAGGGAAAAACCGCAGACTTTCTGAAGGCTCCTATTTGCACAACAAGTATAATCTGCAGAGGAGATGCATCTGCATCATTCAAAGTTAGCATGTGAAACATGATTGTGTTTAAAAAAATAAACATGAATCAGGATCAAGAAGCAGAAGTATGAGACTAACATAGACCGGGCAAAGAACACATGAATATTCATTCTTATTTTTACTACTGTGGTTGTTGTGCCCATCTTGTTTCCCTATTATTATTATTGTTGATTTTTGTTTTTATCATTATCATCATAATCTAATTGTATAGCATCAGTATTGATTGTAGTTTCTGTCATCTATTATTAATATTACTATTATTAGTAGTAGTTGTTATAGTATTGGTAGTAGTATTGGTTGTTGCTGCTTGTTGTCTTCAATTATTATTATTATTATTATTATTATTATTATTATTATTATTATTATTATTATTATTATTACTATTAATGTAGTTAATCTCACCTCTCTTCTGCAGTAAATGAATGGACAGGACTTCACTGGAGGCATCTGGTGAAAGGCAGAACTCCTCAGGTGGTCTGTCTATCAGGGGAACCGAGTCACTGAGTGTCTGTGTGACTGAGGATCCTGCAGGAGCACAGAGAGCAGCATTAGCCTTCAAACACATGAATCTGTAAGTGGTTTCACACTAAGAAAATATAACACATACCAGGTCCCTTTCTAGGTGCAGAAAGTCCAGACATGGTGTTGAGACCCTCACTGGTGTGAACAACATACGTGGGACTCCTTGGTAATTTGGAGGTCAGAGAGGTCACTGAGGTAATAGCTGGAGAGGAACTAGGATTAGCAAACTGGGTACCTGGCTTTGGGGTTTGAAGCTCCACAAGAGAAGGTGCCTGGTCAGGATGGAGTTTCTGCAGTGGTTCCATGATCAGAGAAGTCTCATTAAGGTCAGTTTGGTCTAAACAGATCTGGACTGCTATTGGGCTCATTACTGGCAGTATAGGGTCTAAAGTCTTTGGACTACCTTGTTTTTGGTCTGATTCTGTATGGCTCTGGAACAGCAGTGGGCTGGGTTGAGCCCAGTGAGTCCGACTGTGAGGCTGAAAGGGGCTCGGGGTACATGTGGAACAGGTATCAGAGCTGGTTGCTGCTTCCAGGTACACTGAGGAGTAGCTGCCCAAAGGTGAGGGTCCTAAGTGGCTGGTCAACCCTTTGCACTTCCCTGATCTTCTGGAAGTGCTGGGCTTTCCATGTCTGTGACTGATGTACTGGTTGAGCAGGGAGCCCAGGGCTTTGCTCTGCTGTTTTCCTGATGGGGGCTGAAGAACGAAAGGCTGGATGGGTAGAAAAGTGGGTCTCTGGGCTTTTGTGTAGCGAATGACTTCTGGCGAGGAAGCACAAGCTCCTGATCAACAACAAGAAAGGATCGCATTAATTATTTATTCAATTTTCATAAAACAGTCACTCCAAACATCCTAGAGTAGTAATGACTGGCACTTTAAAAGTGTGCACTCCCATTACACTTTCAAACTTCCATTTTTTTCTACCTACCATTTTTATGCTTCTTGATTTATTAATATTTCCTTCCTGTAAAGCATACTGAATATGCTTTGTATATGTTAATGGGCTATAGAAACAAACGTGGCTTGACTTAACTGCATGATGCTTAATGTACACATTTTATAGTGATTTTTTCATTTAAAATGGCATAATTTGTAAAAATATATAGACATTTAAAAAATGTTAAAAAAATAGGCATTTTGTTGCCATGTCGCCAAAGTAAGACACTGCATTTGTAAATTGCAAAGCTTAAAATCACCACCATGGACATAGCTACCTTCATCATCCCGTCAAGAAGAAAATGTTTAATAATCATAAATGTGTTTTGAGCACAGAAATGAATATTAAAATAATTTTGGAATGTGTTCAGTGTGTCTGACTGAAGAGTTTGTTTACTTCAATTGTTTGCCTTATATATGGTCACTGTTTTGTTTTGAGCTCGTAGAAAACTCAAAAATGAAAGGAACATTTGGCTTTTATACTGTGGTCAATGGCAACATCATGCATCTAACACCACCACTTTGTAAGTCTGTTTGGATAAAATGTTCTGCCAAATTAATGTAATGTAATGTACAAGGGTTTAAAGTCTTTAATCATTGAGGGCCATATTAGCATTTCCAGTGTTCCTTCAAGAAAGATGTAAGATAAGTACTGTAAGTACTTAAGTACTGTAAAATAAAACACTTGTTTACCCCCTGATTGAGATGCAGGTTCAAAAACGTCTGAGCTTTGAAGTGTCTCAGCACTTGCGATTAAAGCTATATTTTTTCCTTGTGAAGCTTTCCTCTGGACAGGGGAAATTTTCTGAGCGAACTTGGAGCAAGTAGGAGCTTCCATGCTGTTTTCCATTAATGACGAATCCCCGCCACCCTTCTTGCAGCGCGCAAGTTCTGCAAATGAGGTGATGTGCTGCTTTGGCATATGTGAGGACGGGTCTGAGTTTATCTGGCTTGGGCAGCTTGGCACACGTGGCAAAGCCTCTTGCTGTGGTGAGGAATATTGCCTCCCAGCCCAGCTCTGAGACTGAGTAGTACCGCCATCTTGGTGGTTATTGAGTTCTGCACCTCTGGACTTTGGGTCATGTGGTGTGCTGTGTCTCTTCCATTCTCTTGATGCCATTGAGGGATCTTTGATTGTTTTCTTGCACTTTTTCAGTCCAGTGCCATCATCAGTCTTGGAAAGAAAAACATATGCACAAACTGAAAAGGCTGAATGAAACATTGAGAACATGCAAGGCCTCACAGTTGTTTAACGCTTAGAAGCACAACAAATGGTAAATTGTCACACAGCAAAACAACTCCTTGGATGAAAGTGCCCCCGGTTTGTGTTTGAGATGTCAGATACCATTCTTAGCTTTGTTTGGTTGTTCCTATGTCACATTAAACTAAAGTTGCTGTACTTTTAATAATCCTGGGGGATTAAAAATGATGACATATGCAAATGTCTGAAAAAACTTAAAAATAAATTTTTACTCTTACAAACAAACATAAAAAGTAACTGGGAGAACTTTCAGAATGGTCTCCACCCACAAGTGTTGAGAGTGTTGGCGTGCAGAGCAAAAAAGCAAGCACCGGTTTTAGAGTGGTTTGCACTGTTTTTATTTGTTCTAAGTGTTAATAACTAACTTACTCATATACTCGTCAACATTAGCACGTGTTATATGATTGTTACAATACCTGGATGTCCCTCTTGTCGACTTCATCCCCTTCTTCTCCCTCTGGCTTTCTGAAGAGGAAATATTCTCTTGGAGGGGTCAAGCTTCCCTGGCTTTGACCGTCAGAGCAACTGGTCACTGATGACCAAGCTGGACTCAGAGAGGATTGTGATGAGAGATCACAGGTTACCAGTTTGTAATAGTTCTGGGTGGAAGTCATCAGTCGGGTTTGACTTCGAAGACAAACATTAAAATCAGAGATCTCAAGGGCTGCCAGACCATCTGAGTCTAATGGGTAAAGGTTACAATTTGGATCAACTCCACAAGGAGACCAGCAGGGAACAGGGTTGAAGTCACCTCCATGGGACTGCGTACCAGGACTGTCCAGATCATGTGGCATAGCAGGCACGGCATTGTTGGTTTTGTTGTAAATGGCACTGAAATTTACCAGCACCCCATCAGAGCTGTTGCAAGAAGAATCGCTAACATACTCTATGTTTTTTTGAATGGATGATTCAGAATCTGAGGTTTTAGACTGGCCATCGTTGTATTCGTCATAGTCCTCTTCATCTCCCCACTCATGCTCCTCACAGTCCATTAATACTGGTGTGCTTTTACTGTTCCGCCGATGTTGAAGTTCTGAGTCAGTTAGGCTCTTGATTTGCTTGTGTTCGCCAGGGATCCCAAATAGTTCCATCTCTTGGTGCAACATCTTCAGTTTGTGGTTGCACACAGAGCCACTGGCCATACATCGGCTGCAACATGGGAGCCAAATCCCGGTGGTGTACCCTAGGGCTTCGTCCTGGGTCCCATTTGAATGTCCATGCAGCTGAAAGGAGGAGCCCTCGCAGTACTTGTGCAGATTGTCGCCATCTGAGTCATCATCATCCTCATCTTCATGGCCTTCTGATTCAGGGAGGAAAGGGTTTTGACACCGTGGGGTGCTTCTTCTGCCTGTGAATTTCACCCTTTCGTTTGAAGAGCTTAACTGGAAGGTTGGAGAGGAATCATATCCTCGACTGCTCTCAGCACCCTGATCTGTGCTTCCTGCTTCATCATTGGAGCTGGATTTGCTACTGTGGCTCTGGAAATCTTCCTTTGGGGGTTCTTCTCTCTCAGGCAATGAAATACTCTGGGTCAGTTTCAAAGAACTGGGTCTTCTTGGTCTATGTACCGAGTTGTAAAGCTGACAGCCCACAGACTGACCGTGAGCCAGAGGAATGTGCCGTACAATCAACGTCTCTCCTGATAACTTAGCAGAGGCAGCCATTTTTTAAAACATCAGCTCAGCAAAAGAATCGTCTTAGCAGTTTAAATGTCTCAGCAGTAACTCCTGTAACTACATCATGCTCCATTTTCATAATTTAAAGAACAACCTGAGGAAAGAAGAGGAACATTCAATAAACTCGTCAATGGTGTTAAGATTCACATTCCAAGATATCCAATTTAAACAATTTTTAAATTAAGATTATATTCACAAAGCATCTTAACACAGGACAGCAGACCCAGGATCTGATGGCAAGCAATAGTGGCAAATTCGCTCTGATTTAGAAGTGCATGATGATGAGGACTTTGCAATCATGGAAACTCGTGGGACCCAGGACAAAGCCCTGGGGTACTCCTCCACACAGTAACTAAAGTATGGCCAGTAGTCAGTTAAGCAGCCATAAGCTTGAGATGTTGCACAGAGATGTGCTTAGCTTCCTAACAGACCTCTGTCCCTACATAAATCCAGCAATGAAGATGCTTCGCAAATGTCACGCTAAATGTTTTAAGACTTTTCACCTTCATTCTTGTCATTTAATCTATGCTTTATAAAGCAAAACAGGTTCATCAACAGAAAGCTAAAATTAGAATATAGTAAAACACGACCCCAAGGTCAGACCACTGAAATGGGCTACTGCATTGAAACTCACTCAGCTGTGACACTCTATCCTCAACCACACACAGTCGGTCTGCATCGGTCTGTGCAGTAAGTGGGGCATCATGCCCCCACCCCCCCATTGCCCTGTTTCCTCCACTCACATGCATAAGAACACATTTACAGCATACTGAAACACACACTTACCAGACAGAAGCAGAAACAATGAAGAGAATGAAGAGCAGAAGAAAAGGGCAAAGTCATTTTCTTGGCTTAGTTTCAGTCACACTTCTTTTGGTATTTCACTTCTCCTCTGACTGTTTATGTCTGTCCCTCTTCCCTCTCATCCACCCACTGTCTCTCCCTCTCCCTCTCTCTCTCTCTTGCCTGGTACAGCGGTTTTGTCCTATAGCAACAGCATCAGCAATCCCTCTGAGCATGCTCAGTGATTTGCAGAGAGGGATCAGGCTTGCGAGGAAGGCAGCGCTGCCTCTGCTCTCAGCAGGGAACTAAACGCTGACTCACACACAGGCGATATGTCACAGGCGAACTTGGGTTGGCAAACTTTGACAGCCTCTAGTCATCCTCTTCATACCATACCATTCCTAACTTTCATTGATATCACTGATTTGATATTGAAGTCAAATAATGCATGCTTGGAAGACTGAAAACTCCAAACACTGTAGGTCCACTCTCTATTTTACTCAAACTATATAATTTTTATGAGGTTACTGTTAAATAGAGTACTGTGGAAATGACTTTTTCTTAGCATATGATAGTGTCTTTTTGCTAACAAAGTTAACATTAGAATAAATCCAAACAAACAAGAAAGCAGTTAAAAGTATCAAGATTGGTTTGTATGTAAACAAAAGTAGCTGATATTGTGTGAGCTGGTGAGGAAAATACAGGTTCAGTTCCTCCAGCTGTTTTTCATCAGCAGCTCCTGATTTAAATGAATGAAGGACTGATTGAGTAAAACCAGGTTTCAGATGGAAACTACAAGTAATACTGGACTCCCAGTATTACTTTCATGGGTGCACAGGACTTACACAGTACCGTAGGTAAACATTATTTTAGAATCCATACCTATGTTGATATGAGAAATCCAGAAATAATTTTGTTTGATTTGAGAAATCCAGAAATAATGAGTACATACCCTCTACAAGGAAAATGTTTTATTGCATAATTTAGTTTTACAGAAACAGCACTTTTAAAATAAAATATGTAAAATAATTATATACATAAAATAAAATAGAAATTATGTTATACCCTTTCCACATGCCAAAGTATATGTTTCATTTTTACCCAAAATATTATTGGGTAACATAATGGTAGAAACACCCTGGACAATTCACCTATCCATCACAGGACAGATATATCAACACAGCATACCTGAAGTTTACTGAAATGTCATGTTCTACGAATCAAGTTTCTAAAGATCTTGTAAAATATCTCAGATGGAGCATAGTCTGGAGTAACAATGTTAACATCTGACAAATTCCATCTGTCAACTTAACATGTTAAAATTCCTGGCAAATTCAATGCCATCAGAGAGTTGCCATGTGGGAAATTTCCTTATTTTCACAAGTGTGCTGCTTTAGGGGGCTGATTTCATTTGTTTACAAAGCTTTTGTCTGTCAGTGACGTAAACAGCCCCCTAAATCCCGACGGCGGCAATAATCTGTAAATAATCTCCCAGACATCTGCTGTGGAGGCAGAGAGAAAAGGGTAATCAACCCCTCCCCACTCATCCCTCACTCGCCTGTCATAGTAAACAACTGTAAACTCATCTGACATCTCATATCCATCACTGTAACAACCATAACATGGTAAACAAGTTGGACTCACATCATTATTTAACCCCTAACTGTCCCACACTGTTTTGGAGGTCCCTCAGCTGAACTTTTAATTTTTGTTTCCAATACTGTTGATAGAATACACACTTTGATAGATTTCCAAAACCAGAACTGACCAAAAACCTTTGTGGCAAGACCACATTTAAAATATTTTTTATTGTGCTTATCACTCCTGTTTACTGTGGCTATGTATATACTCATCAAGATAGGAGTAGATAAATGTTTGCTTTGTGTAGATTTATCTTTATTCATGATAAAAGTGGAATAACAAAAAAAGACTAAACAAATAAGGGGATTTTTAACCGCAGTGTTCTCTTTAACACAGTCACACAGCTGAAGTTCAATCATTTCTTTAAAAACATTAGTGTAATCAAATCAAATATAAAACCAAAGCTATTTGCCACTGCAGGACGTTCACCCTTTATCTAGCTTGTTATTGAAAAACAAGTTCCCAGGGCATGGGGGGCGCAACCATTATAGCAGCTGCAAAGCATGTGGGTGGAGCCAGTGTTATTAACGTTGCATTTGGTGGAATGGTCAGGCGTCTTATATGGACAAAAGTAATGGGAGAGCTGTATTTATCGGCTGGTTTTTGCGGGGGTCACATGTCCCATTACTTTTGTCCATATTAAATACCTCAGCGCTGGTGTTCAGGGGCGGACTGGCGATCTGTGCGTTCTGTAATAAGGTCCAAGATGCGGCCGAGATGCACAGTGAGGAGAGCATTGCAATACAGGGAGTGCAGAATTATTAGGCAAATGAGTATTTTGTCCACATCATCCTCTTTATGCATGTTGTCTTACTC
>JBBIGB010142960.1:0-15442 GCA_037577075.1 Alestopetersius hilgendorfi
TTTATGTATTTAACAAATAAACAAAGTGTCTGACATAAAAACTCAGGCAACAATTTTCAGTTAATCATTTTCTGGAGGCAAATATCCCTGGGGTCAAATTGACCCCTGAGGGCGAAAAGTGTTAGTAAATTTGAGGAGAATAGGAGGGTTAAGTAATGTTTATCCGTCCACTATTCCTCAGTAATGTGGAATGGGGTTGTGGGGACCTAGTGGGTAGGATTCTTGCCTCCTGACCAAGAGGTTATGGGTTCACATCCTACCTTCAGCATATCACCGCTGGGTTCCTGAGCAAGACCCTCAACCCCAAACTGCTCCAGGGAGACTGTCCCCTGTAGTTAGGGAATGGAAGTCACTTTGGATAAAAGCATCTGCTAAGTTTTTCACATAGGACAATATGAAATGTATGTATTTGAAGTAAGTAAATTTAGTACATCAGCTTTTAGTGTGAACTTTGCCTGTGGCTGCTGTGACTCGCCCTTTTTCAATTAATCGAGCCAACATAGCCTCTGCTTGTTAAACCTGCTCCCTGTTGCTCACTGTGGGGTCACGTCATTTACCTGCTGATTGAACAGCTGCCTGCTGGGCTTTCAAAGGCCACTCATCAGCCCATGCAACGGAAACAGTGGCTACTTCATCTTGAATGCTTCACAGTTCTCACAGTTTGCACTGGGTGATTGACAGAATGGGATCTGCTGGGTTGGTGGCAGTTCGTTCTCCTTTTTTGCCATTGCAGAGCAGAGCAAAGCTCACTGTGGCACCAGGTTTAGATGCATCTATGAAGTGAAGAGGCATTGCATTTTGATTACATCAGAGGCTCTGTGACACTCACAAACATCAAGAGCGCTTTAGATCAGTGGAGGGCGCATACTTACCATCTGAAACACAAAACCGACTCTCAGAGTGGCAGGCTGCAGTAAATTCTTACTTTTTGGACTCTTCAAAGGTTTGGTAAAGGTTTGGTTATGGGATACTAAACAGCAGGGGCTGCTTAATATCCCTCCAGCTTTTGTGTATGAAAAAGTTAGTCAGCTAGCAGTATATTAAGTATTAAGATTAGAGGATAGTGGAGTATAGTAATGTAGGGCCTAGTACTGTAGAGTAGTATCAATAAAAAAAGTTATACCCAAAGTCAAGACCACCAGGTCCAAGACAAGGACTAGTCAAGTCCAAGTCAAGACCGAGTCCAAATAAGAGTGTGAAAGTTAAGACAAAACAGAAAAAAGAATCCTCTTCGAGGTTTACTTACCTGTCACTATATCTTTTTTTTCAAGATGCTGATTTTACTATAATGACCAAAATGCAAATGCTCTGTAGGATCATTAAGTCGTATTATTTACTTTAAGTAGAGCCGTTTCATTTGATTCTCTTGGCTCACCAATGTCACATCTGTGACCAAAATGAAAATGATGAACATGGATGCATGTGTGCAGAATGTGCCGGGATTTGGCAGCCATATGATTGGCCACCAGGTGGCCAATGTCAAAGCCTGTTCTAGATAGATTTTGAAATAACTGAAGCAGTGCATGTTCTGAAGAAGCTTGTCTAATTGGTCAGTTTGTCAAAACCTGCATCTGTTTTTGTTTAGATGTGGGTGCTTTGGTTTTGTCAGTTGGTATTTTTTTTTTCCTGTTTGTTGTGATGGCAAAGATTTTGCCGCAGTCGCCTGCCATGGAGAAACGTTATTAGCGGAAACACTGTTTTTGATAGGCAGCTGGACTCTTGAGACTACAGTATTTGGCAAGACCAGTAGCTGAGATTCAGACAAGTCCATGAGCCACAGAGAAAACGTCTCAAGTTTGGGGTGTGAGACTGAACTCGAGTGCTACAGCCCTGGGTAGGGTACAGTCTGGTATGATAAAGTGGTGTTGAGTACAGTGAAATATGCTAGAGAAGGGCGGTAATAGGGTCAAGGGATTTGTATACATGCCTTGGGTCATTATGGGTTCAGAAGCGCTTAAAGTGGGATTTGTAATATCTCTCTAAAGAGGGCAGCTCTGAAAGCTGAGACGTCTTTTTTGTGGATGCCACAGCAGCACAAGCAGGTCAACCAGACCAGCACGTGCTTACATAACAACATAACAGCTCTTAATGAGAGGAGCCCGGATCATGGCCTTCTTCCCGCTAAGAGGTTTCCCTCCACAGCCTGGTCATAGCATGCGGATTGTGAACTGTTTGGAAAAGTTTTAGGCCTGGCTTTATGAGTAACTGGCTCAGTTCCTTGAGAATGCAAGTTTTATAGCATTTTTCATAATGACTTCAGAGTTTGTTTCAGGTCATTTGCATCTTCCTGAGTGTAATTTTGCTTAGAAGCTTCGGTCCATTATATACAGCTCTCAGCAAGTTTGGGCGATCCTTTATGTAAGAGTATTATTCACAATAAATGGATGTGATATTGCATAGCTCTAGGCTTTGCACTAACACTGACCTCTTGCCTGCTCCCTGTGGTTATGCTAAAGCTGGCATATGTCCAGTCTGTTCTCTGCTCAGGCAGATGGGCAGTCGGATAGTGTTCCGCTCTGCTCCCCCTTGGCCTTGGCTTGGCCTGCATCAGGTCAGGGAATCAATTCGGCCTCTCCTGCACTCTCTTACCCTCCCCCTCCACCCTTTCTATCTGTCACTTTACCTTCTCTCTCTCTCTCTCTCTCTCTCTCTCTATCGCTCTCGCTCTCGCTCTCGCTCTCTCTCTCTCTCTCTCTCACTCTCCAGAGAGCTGCACTGAAATCTGCCTCTGTGAGGAAATGAATTAAATATATCTTTCCAGGACTGCCTGCAAGCTGTCCATCCACATAAGCAGCTCAAGCAGAGGCGGAGAAGTGGGGGAGGGTGCACGAGTGTGTGTGTGCAAATGGAGTGTGTAGCCCATTAGGGGACGCAGGTTCTCTACCTCACGGTGCCTGTGGCTTTGGGGTGCTGCCTCAGGTAATAGTTCTGTGCTGTGGCTGTGTCCTCCATCAACATTTGTTTTCAGAGACCCATTTGTCTGCCATTTAACTACAAAATCTCTGTAATTGCTGAGTCATTATAAGCACTAAATCAGCAAGTAGATCAGTTCTGGCGCTGATAACTTTATATTAGGGCTGACCTTATTGATAATGTTGCTAATCCAGAACCACTGATTAATTTATCAATCGAGAAAAATGGCCAAATGATGAAGTCTTTAATAAAGAGAAAGGAATAGCAAAGCGAAATAAAAAGCCATTAGGTGTATACATTAGGCCCTGTTTCTGTTAAAATGCCACTAAATTGCCACTGTGCCCTCTAGAGAGTGCCGTTTTCCTGTATTGATCTGTCACTTGCATTTGTTTTTGCCCTTGTTCGGCTGCTGACACTAATTCAGCGTACTCAGTTGCTCCAAGAGCGCAGTGGTAAGGATTGAGTAGAGCTAACAGTGCTGTATTCACCACTCTGAGAGTGCTCCTCACCAATGGCCTTGTGGCAATTTTTCAAAATTGCTTATAGTTCCAACACTTCAGAACTGGCCCTGGCTGCTTCACAATAAGCCATGAAAAGCCTGAATAGTGTGAAACAGAAGGAGAGAAATAAAGAGCCTTTTTAAACCATTCTTTTTTGTAGGCAACTCTTTTCTATCATTCCGTTCCCCAGTGAAAATTCACTGTATTTGGCTGATCGATTTCTTTTTATATCTGTAGCTGTAAATGTGCACAGCCTGCTGTAACCTTGAACTTGTCATTGTTCTTGCCGGGCCATTTTTCATCCCTTTAGCTCTTCATTGTCCTGCCCACGTTGCCAATCAGTTATTTAACATTGCGCATTCAAGTTTCTCGGCTGCCTCTGCACGGCTAGCACCACTTCATTTCTCAGATAGGAGAGTTCGAAACTGGCTGTCTGGGCCTCACCCACACGGAGCCATTTGCAGCGTTGCCAAGGGAGTGATTGCCCTCAGCAGTGAATTTCTTTGAGTTGAACAGGATTCATGATCTGTGGACTGTATTGCTGAGGAAGCAGCACTGTGCACTTTTATCCTGACAACTTCTGCTGTTATTTGTGGTATGGGGAGCATCTCCTGTTTCCCGCGCATCTGCGGCTCCCCTGTCATCGTAAGTGTAATGAGTTGCTAATGAAATTCTTTTCAGTTCGAAGGGCTTGGTGTGGAGAGCAATGAGATATTCAGGTTTGCATTGTTCTCTCCCGCTTAGCTTAACAAGGCAACAATTAAATGTGATCTGCTGCGGCTGTGTAAAGAACACTCCAGCAGCCTCTGACGTGCTCCACAGAAGTGAAAACAAAAGCATCCGAAACACCAATTAAACCCCTGCAATTGCCCCAGATATGCCCGACTGGGCCTGTGTTTTTGCGCTTGTTAACAATGGAGGAGAGGGTCATGGGGGCTGGAATATTTTGCTGAAAGTGTAGTTTTAGTGCAGCTCAATGAGGCCGTGAACTGAAAAGGAATAGTCACTGATAAGTGGATTTGGTCTGACTGAATCAATGGTCTGCTTGAAGCCAGGTGGAAATGACCATGTGGCTGTTTCTTTAATAATGAATACAGTTACACGGAAAGGATATTTTTGTGACATTTCATCATCCGTAAGGCTTCCTGACATCTCTGTAGACCTTTCATGACAACTGACAAACTGTCATAAAGGCTTATTCCAACAGGGGGCAGTGGAAAATGGTTTTAGTTCATTTTGATGTAACGTCTCCTCAGAAAACAGTATGACAACTGACACTTGTTAGAATGTTAGAATAAGACATTAATCATTAATGGTTTACATAGATGCGATTAATCCCTTTTACGTGAACATAATGAAGATTAACCACTTCGTTGAGTTTTTATCCTGTTGTCAAGGTGATGTTGTTGACCTAAATTTTGCAAAGTGATATGTAGCTAAACCAGGCCATTGCTCTTCTCTCACTTCATTAGCGCATGCTGAATGCTATGGCTTTAACAAGCTTGCTTTGAGAACCGCCGGGTTAGATTCGACCCAATTATGAGGTTTGTTTGATCTTTGGAGATCAAATTTATAGGTGGGTAACTTTGTTTTACCAGCAGTTGTGTAATTAAGTTTAAGCATAAGCTCTTTTCAAACTGGGTTAGTTTTAGTCCAGCAATGTAATTTGTAGGGGATTTGACAGGCCAATTTGTATGGGATAGCAAATCTATAGGAGTTCTCTTCAATCGGACAGAAATCCCATAGCCCAGATGTTCTCATTAGTTTTAAGTTCATTAAATGGGCCCAAACAAGTAGTAGTAGTAATAGTAGTCTTCTTAGAATCGACTTTACTGTAATGTAACTGCAAAACCACTTAAACAGCTTGGAACATTTGGAACAATTCCCTTATACTCAGATTCAAAACAGAACTACTGTTATATACATTTTTGACTATGACTTGGATTGAAATGAAAAAACGTACTGTGCAAAAGTCTTGAGTCACCCTTCATGTATCTGTCCAATTGTCTTATCTTTGGTTTATTGGGTAGATTAAATTCAAGAAATAAGAACAAATGATTTACTGCGACAGGCTGCCTACATAAAAGATAAAGGATAAACAGCTCAGCATTCAACACCACCAGTATACTAATCACCGCCTGATCTGGAATCATCTGCTCCTGTTTCTTCACTGTTTCAGGTCTTAAGTTAGACTTTCTTTGTTCTGCTTGAATGATTCATCACCCTGTGGCTTAACAAATGAAAAACATTCCTCTGAAACCAGTCAGTGGTGACTGGACTGGAAGGGAGAAATTTTGGAAGTCCTTCAGGGACCCTGGAGAGGCCCAGTAAGACCCGTGCTGGTGGGCTTTATGTTTATATCAACAACGACTGATGTGTTAATACCTTGGCAGTCGACACTTATTGTTGGCCACAGCTGGAGTTTTCAGTGGTGAAATGCTGGCCGTTTTATCTCCCATGGGAATTCACTGTTATTATGATGGTTGTGGTGTATATCCCTCCCAGTGCTAATGCTAACAAAGCACTGCATGAGCTTCACAGCATCATCAGTGACCAACAAACAGCCCACCCTGATGGCTTTTTCATGGTCACTGGGGACTTGTTCCAAAGTGAGAAAACATGATTGATTTATTTTACGGCAACGTGCGTGACTCATATAAAGCCATCCCTTGCCCCCGCCTGGGAAAATCAGGTTGTGTTTTGCTAACATCTGAGCTCCACGCTTCATGCAGGGCAAAAAATGCTGCCTTCCAGTCCGCAAATGCTGGGGTTCTCAGACGGCCGTGCAGAGACGTTTGAAGGGGTGGGTGCTCAAAGTAAAAAAGGGGCACAGACTGAATAACAACAACCCACATTTATCAATAATCTTATATGGAATCACATCATACTATATCACTGTCATCAGGAGGGGACAATGCATAGCAAACGTAGCCTGTGTTTTACCTGATGGGGCACAATGTTGCTGTTGAGGGGCTGCTGCTGCTCCTGCTGCTGATTGTGCTGGGCGGCAGGGCTGTGTTGATCTGAGACTGGAGACATTAAAAAGTCCATAGGAGAGATGGTAGCTGATTAAACAAGTGTTGTGGTTTTTCTTGCATCAGTCTGCATCTCCCAATTAATTTGTTTGTTTCCCCTAAACTCCGCATGCCCAGCCGGCAAAAATGCACATGCTCTTTGGAGCTCGTTCCGGGCTTGTAACCAGCGCTCTCCCTTCAGGGGTGAGCATTGGTTAATGGTCATCATGTGACTGATGCAAGCCAGATCCTTTTATTTAGCAAAATTGTGATTAACAGTTAAATGTTACTGTTGAGGGGCACAGGTGGGACTCCACATGCGCACACACACATTTAGAAAATGCCTTAAGAAAGGGGCATTTAGGGTACCCAAGAGGAAAAGGGCAGGTACTCGAGTCCCCTCCGCCCCCCACCCCTGCACATGCCTGTTCTCAGATAAGCTAGGACTCAGCTTTCAAAGCCACCAGGACAGTGAAACGTCAGTATGCATAGAGACTCAAGGGCATCCAGTCCCTAACAGACTACAAAGCTACTCTGCAACAGGGCAGCTACAGTGACACTTACCTCCCTGACATGTTGAATGACTTCTATGCAAGTTTTGAAGCTTAGAGTACAACCCCTGAACAGCAGGTGCTTTAAACCACTCTTCTGATGATGCTGTGTTACATAGCCTACGATAGTATTCATCTCATACTCTTCCTTAATGATACAGTGCTGTTCGTTAACTGTAGTTCAGCATTCAACACTGTAATCTCCCAACAGATGGTGAGGAAACTCACAACTCCAGTCTTTAGCAGGATTCTAGAGGTGACCCCTGTTTCTAGGCATCAGACTATTTAAGGTAACTTTGGAAAACTCTTTTCACCACTCCAGTTTCTAACCAGTCATAATACCTATGTCCTCTAGAAAAAGTAATCCAGCTTAAATAGGGCTCCAGAAATATTACTGCCTTTTGTCTATTATATATAAATGTAATTATCTGGCTCCACGCAGTTGCTTGACAAATCTGAATCAATTTTGCCATCAATAAATATACATGAAAACAAACGAAATCAAGTCCAGGAGTTGGATTGCGGCCTTAGTTTGGAACCAGCAGCTGAGTTTGAATCTAGATCACACATCATTTTACATTCACTCCATCTGTTACATAGTGAGGAGAATCCTCCTCCAGGATGCCAGGCCTGCACCCAGCTGTATTGTGGGCCTGTGTGTGGGCAGGGTGTGTGTGGGCAGCTGGTCGTGCTGGGCTGTGACGAGGGGCTTTTCTGGCAGCTCTCGACTGCCCTTCAGGCTAATCTTCTTACATGATGCATATCGATGGCCCTGGTTCTGCACTGAGAGGTGATCTACAGCTGAGAAGACGAGACAGAGAGAAAGAGAGAGAGAGAGATAGCAAGAGAGAGAAAGAGAGACATATTTGTAGAGAAGAGTAAATGTAACGCTTAACTCTGCATGAACTCCACAGCATGCGGAAAAAGCTGCCCGATGGCGGCCTGCACTCCAAACATTTGCTCTGGCATGCTGAGAGCGAGCGAGACAGCAGTGGAGCGGCAGACACACACCAAACAGCGGTGACCTTCTGAGCAAACAGCTTTCTACACTCACTGTAGAAGAGAAAGCTGAAAATAGGTGACAGGGGTCATGTTCTAATGTAGGCTGAGCATCAGAAATGGCAGAGCATGAGGCTCTTTGTAAATAAGTGCTGGTTGAGTGCTGGGCTCTGCAGCGCACTGTGGAGTGTGCTTTAGGGCTTGTAGTGGCCAATTAAAGTTCCCTGGGAATGCGACGTAAAATATTAAAAGTGTTCGGATGATATGAAACTTATATGAGTCATATATACAGTGTATAATTATGCATCATGTAGAACTACAGTATATGGACAAAAGTATTGGGACGCCTGACCATTACACTAACAGGGACTTTAATGACATTGCATTCAAATACACAGACTTTAATATGGATGTATTAAAAGCTTCCAATCGTCTTGAAAGGCCTTCCACAAGATTTTGGAGTTTCTGTGGGAATTTGTGCCCATTCATTCTGTAGAGCATGTATGAGGTCAGGCACTGAGAAGGCCTGCTCACAATCTCTGTTCCAGTTCATTCCAAAGGTGCTGGATTGGGTGGAGGTCAGGGTTCTGTGTGGGCCTGTCAAGTTCTTCCACACTGAACTCATCCAACCATGTCTTTATGGAGCTTTGTGTACTGGGACACAGTCATGCTGGAATAGAAAACTTTTCCAAACTGTGTAAATGGCTGATACATGGCATCGTCCAAAATGTCTTGGTCTGCTAAAGGCATCCAGCCCAAACCCTGAAAAACAGGTGTGCCACAATATGTTTGTCCATATAGTGCATATATAATGTAGATCTCTGCACAATTATTATACAATTATATTATACAATATTATTATACAATGTAGAACTATATACAGTGTAAAGTATAGAGTTATACATGTGCAATTCTACACAATCTGATTCATACAGTGTAGAACCACACAAAGTACAACTATATACAGTGTAGAACTATACGATGTAGAATGCAGGTACAGACAAACTCTTACTGGATGAGAATACAGCTGTCAAACGGTTGATGTACTCCTTTTCAAGTTTCAATGAGATACAGAGCACTAACAGTCAAATTGTCCTAATAAAATGCAGTAGCAAGTGGACTTACAACTTATTTAAAAACCCAACAGCTGACAGAACAAACGATCCCCAAAATCTGTTTGATTTGGTCGTCCTAGGGAAAGTGTACCTCCTCTTTAATGGCAGGAGACAAAACTGTTAAATGAGATGGGTGTTGAGTGTACGCCAGAATGGCTCTGCCCTCTGCCTGACTCTAGCTTAATAAATAGGGCCAACATTTTTAAGTTTAGTGCCAATGGTCTTTTGGCAATGTTGAACAATCTTCCCCAGCCTATTTTTGTTAACTAAGCCAGGCTTGGGCAACATTTAAGACGTATGTCAGGGGGGCAAAGTCATCTCAGCCAACAATATATTTGAGTCTACATCAGTAAAATATGATTATAAATATGACTTATTTATAAAGTATCTGGCATAAAAACATCTGAAGCATAAAATATCTGAAGTAAAAACATATTCACCAATTGGCCATTTTAAAATAACTTGTATTCATTAAAGCATAAACGACTAAATTAATGAAGTGCAAGACTATGGCATCAAATGCACTGCCTGGTTTTCCAAGTCCATTTGAATGACCTGTTCATGATTCAGCACTGCAACAGGGCCGTTCTTAGGCATATGCGAACTATGCATCCACATAGGGCCCAGACGGAAATGGGGGCCCCCGGCCCAGCCCTGACTTACAGACTGTGGGCCTGGGACCCCTGTGATGCCCCTGGCACTGCAGCCGTCTGTGCCAGTCCCTCACGTCGTGTGTCACGATACCCTCCTCATCCTAAATTTTATTGTTCTGATTCAAATTCGGAGGGGAAGGGTAGGAACCGGGTACAGCAGGCAGGGAATCGGGGGCGGGGGCGTGGCTAAGGGACTGGGAATGTATAAATAGCGATTGCTCAGTCTGGATAAAAGATTGCTCAATGTGGATTGTCTAAGGCCTTTTCCGGACATTTTATTAGAACACCTTGCTGAGCTCTGGGGGGACTCCACCCATCCTCCTAATGCTAATGGTTGATTGAGGCTGATTCCTACTGATAGTGTAGCACCTACACACTCGTCTCCTTCAGTGCCAGGTCCGCTTGAGTGCATGGTCTAGAACTGAGGATGTTGTTCGGTGCATAAGCTTTCATGTCATTTATTTGGAACAGATCTTGAACAGTTTTGTCCGGTACATAAAAGCACAATTCCTTGTACATTTACTTTTACAGCATTTGGCAGAACCTTTTATCCAGAGTGACCTACATGGGTTCTCGCACTAGTAAACCCAGAGATGCTAGAAAACTAAGATTCTACCTGGTTTAAAGTTAGTACTTCATCAGAATGCTGCAAATTACACAGAGAATACACGGAAGGCAGTATTTTTTGTAGTAACCCATAGATTACTTAGCATCTGACCCAGTTACTGTCACTTTGCTGGACATCCTCCATGGACAGTGAGTGTCTCTATAATTTGTTCTTATTACTGGTCCGTTACTTTCCCATTACAAGCAGAGGTGAGATGGTACTTGCTAGACTCTTGACCCCTGCATGATGTAAACCCGATGACTGTAGTGCTTTTAGTAATATGTTGAAGTGCATGAGAGCTCGTCGCATCAGAACGCAGGGATACAAAAACAAAGTCAGTTACTCACTTTTCATTTGCCCGTCTCCTTGGTTAAGATCTTAACATCAATGCAACCTGGTCATGCCTGCTAATCTGCAATAACAGCAGAAATGTCTGCTTCGTACACCTGCTGGGTAATGTGCTTTATTTTTATAGGGTCATTTTTGTAGGCTGGCCACTTCTGTGAAAATTCACTAATGTTGTTTTGGCTCTCACTGTGATTCAATAGGCCTGGCAGTAAGCTAGCCTGGGCATGTCTAGTCTAATAGATTCCAGTTATCAAATAAATTCGATTAACTGGTTGATGGAGAAACTGAGGGGACTTTGTCCACAGAGAACCAGTTCTCTTACAGTAAATTTGAAGATTTAGAACAAAATATGCAAAAGCAGAAGGGAGACATTCAGAACAGGGATAGCTTACTTAAAATGGATACGATAGTGGTTTTTGATAAAAAGCCAATGTCAGTATGTACAAGGTTTATCTAAAAAAAACTGACTCCTCTATGTATGCCTTGTGTAATTTGAGCAGCAAAACTTCTGCCTAGTGCAACATGGCTCATTCAGGGCTTTAGGGCAGTGCACTGTGGAGCTCTTTTAATTGAACGCTGCAGTGCATCCTGTTATCTCTCATTTTCTCATCCATTCCCATCTTCGGATACAGGATCAGCGGGGAACAACAAAAGAGCGAGCTAATGAACTCGTGCTCTCCAAACAGGTCTTGCATCATTCAGGCAAGTATGTAAGCCTGGGAAGAGGTAAAATGCCTGCAAGGACAATAATGTCAAGTCAAAGTCTGGAGGCGGCGATGTTTTATTCTACAATAACTGTAATATCTGTTCTTTGGCTTAGTAAAGAGCTGTAGAAAATGGAGGTTAGCCTACTGTTGAGGTTACTGTCATTAAAACTGTGTTTATTCGGCGTCCTTGCATGGCCACTGATGGCGTCTCCATCTGACTGATGGAGAAGCATTAGATCAGCAACGAGCCTCATTAGGCTTATAGCGCATAGCTGGCCTTTTTCAGTCGTCTCCACTGCCAGATACAAACAGAAAGCACCGAAGCATCGCGCTCTCTATTTCTTTCCTTCTCTCTCTCACACACACACACACACACACACACACACACACACGCACACATACACACAGTCGCTCATTTTCCAGAGTCTCATTTTCATGACAAAAGATTGCACTTGACTGTAAGAGGGTGAAATGGAAATGATGTCTACAGAGATGTATTTTTGCTGTCTCCTGCCCCAGACTGTGAGTTTGAGTGTATGTGAGTGTATGTGAGTGTATGTGTGTGTGTGTGTGTGTGTGTGTGTGTGTGTGTGTGTTATATAAGTTCCTGTGAGGCGACGCAGAGCGACAGCCAGGGGCCTTTAGGCAAGGTCAGCGATGCCAGCTGCCTGACACGACTTCAGACTCCAATGGCATTCTCGCCTCAAGACGGTGACGGGATATTTTAGGGTCACCCCTTCTCCTTATGCCACTCATCAAAAGCTTAAAAACAAAAATTTATTTTGTTCCAAAACTGCTTCTTAGCCAGTGGCGGTTCTAGATCAAAATTACCAGCGGGGGCCGAGGTGGGGCCAGTGTTTTTAGGTGGGCACATATAATGGCAAAACAGGTCAATATTTTATTTTATATTTTTTATTTTTTATTTGGCTTTACATTTATCTTTTTAAATCACACAGTTCTATCTATTTAAATCACACTGTCATCATCTTACTGTAGTAAGAAAGTAAGGAGGAAAAATATACAGTGAGATACATACAATTCACATACAGTGAGTGGTCTCAAAATCCATTTAGGGGCCATAACAGGAGCCAAGAGCAATTCTACAGGGACCCTGGCCCACGCTGCCCCCTGTCTAGAACTGTGTATGTTCTTAGCAGCTTTGAACGTGATCAAAACATGAGACAGAATTAGCAGATAACATCAGGCTAATAGGTCCACTCATTAATATTCAGAGAACAGCAGTATGTTTACATTTTTCACTGTAAAATTACAGCACACAGTACAATGCTGCCTGTCTGTAAGAGCTTCCACTGCTTGTTGAGCTGTTTGACATTCTTGTCTCACATTCTAGCATCTCAATATCTGATGAGACTGATCAAACTGTGAGTCATGTCCAGAGATTCTAAAGCACCAACACTGTGGCTTTCTGTGCTATAACAGTTCCTCGTTCATTTCCTTTTCTAATACTGAGTTGTGTATGAGTCACAGAATACACAACTATACTATTTTAATTTCTAGATCAGTCTTTGCATTGCTAAGTATAGATCTCACAATATAAACACAGACAGAAACACAATGACCTTCTCATATCTAAAATATCTTTGTATAATTCTTTTTATTGGCAGATTTCCATTAAAAACGTCCTATAGATGCATAGGCATCATATACACTGGAAGACCGGGGACATGATGCCACCACTTTTTGTTGTTGCCCTTTCCACTCCAATTTTTCAGTAACCCACCGTACCCCCACTTTTTTCACTTGTGGAAGGCTTGTGTGGTTTGAACAGCAAATTTGTATTGAATTAACTGTGTTTTTTTGTTTTTTTTCACTTTTACTCCTAAAGATCTGTTACACCCGTGCAGTTCTGCTCTCACTTTTGGCTAAATGGTGCACTAATGACGAGTAATATGTGAGGGCTGTATAAAGCAATTCTCAGCATTTCTTGTGTTCCCCTGCATTCCATTTTTAAACAGTTTTTTTAAAGAGACATTTTAAATGCACACATTAAAAAATGCTCATTCAGTGAAATTTGCCTTACTTGTTCCTTTTCGGCCCATAAAGCAGAATTGTTGCTAACTTATTGGGTAGTATGACATAAAAATGGTGTGTGTGTGTGTGGAGCTTCAGCAGTATTAGAGGCTGATGAATGTCATAAAGAAGAAAAATGTCACACTGTTTAATTGCTGTGGCAGTAGTAGAGCATTTTGTTGTCTCACCCTGCGTGTGTTAGGAAGACCAGTGATTAAGAACTAATTGCACTCATGCATCTTGGAAATGCATCTTCTTTGATTGTAATTGCTTGCTTATTTCCTCTTAGACGTGTTATTATGTCATTAAACGGAGCTTGTTGCACCTATACATGCCTTCTAGTAATCAGTGCTGGCGCGAACATCCATCCAATGTGCCACCTACCGTGAACGGCTCGCAGCCGAGCTTCAGTGTCGTTTGTCTTTCCTGTGAAGAGCGCGGTGTGATGCGCAGCGGGGGAAACACCGTTTACATCAGAGCTCTTCCAACGCAGGTAAAACCAGGCTGTGGAATAAAAGCTGTAGAATGAACTGTCATCTAGCCTTACACATTTTAAACAAGAGTGCAGCGACAAGGAGGCCCCCCCTGGACCTCACTCTTTCTGTATTCAGTGATTGTCTACTGGGTTAATGGCAACTAAACAAGGTTTAAACTGAGAAAAAACATCCGTCTTACAAGACTTCTACACCTAGTGCCATAGAAGGAATCATCAATGCTGCAAGCTAACGTGGGTGATGCTAGCACTACAGGGAGTCTTCAGTCCAGAGGAGTGGCACTGTTAAACTGTTTCCACTCTCACTTGGGTGCTTAAATTTACTAGAAAATTGTAGTCGACTCGACTTCAACTTTATTGACTGATTAGTCGACCTGAAAAAATCTGATGTCACTAATGCCCTAATCCATATATATACACACAGACATATACATGTGTACCCATTATATACTATACACAGGTGTATGAATGTACCTAGCCTTGCAGTCTGCTTATTTGGGACATTCAGTGACTTAAAGCAGGATAGGATGCCATTTTTGCAATAAGACAGTTTGTGAGATTTCATCCCTGCTTTCACCCTGCTCTAGTATTTCACGGTCAACTAGAAGTGGTATTATTAGCAAGTGGAAATGTTTAGGAGCAATATCAACTTAGCCATGAAGCAGAAGCACATAAAATCGCAGACCAGGGTCAGCAACTGCTGGTGCGTAGAAGTCACCAACGCTCTGCTGATTCCAGAGCTAAAGAGTGCCAAACCTCCACTGGAATTAATGTAAGCACAAAAACAGTGTTTGTGTGTTTGTGATAGATCTATAAAGTCTTTTGTATATATGTTCACTGCTACAGTATTGATTCTTTCTTCAGTTTTTACGGCTCACAGTAAGTCTTACTGTGTGCTAAACCACATCCACAGGTCGGCTCTACTTGAATAAAGAGCTGTATGTTTTTAAGTGGGTTGAGGTTTTGGGGCTGTGTTTACAGAAATGCTTTGGGTAACTATTGATTTCAGTGCTTGGCTGCATTACCCTTATAGCCCAGAAGCTGAATTTAGACAGATGAGGGCTGATTGACTTTGTCTGGAGTAAGGGTTAAGGATGAATTTGTTGTTGCCATTTTATTTACTTTCATTTCATTCATTCAGGCAAGTGTTTTACCCACTAGGCCACGACCATCCTCCTTCCTCGTTCACTACACTTAAAGAGTGCAAAATACATTTTAAATTGACTAAAGAAAGGCATTTTTTGCTCTTATCTTGACTAGATTTATGGAACTGTTTCTCTTTATCCTTTCTCTAAAGGAAAAGCCCTTGCAGAGGATCTTCTCCTGAAGATAAGCCTCGGTTTGACCAGGCTATTTCAGTTCGGGTCAATACTGAAGTCCTGTTGTGTTTTCTCACCTCAATTCGTCTCCTCCTGATAGCTGTGTCTTAACTCGTCTGCCGTCTCTTCGTACAATGCAACAGTATTAATGAAATTGTTGACAGAGTCGTGCAGATCAATAGGTGTTATTGT
>JBBIGB010144570.1:0-15421 GCA_037577075.1 Alestopetersius hilgendorfi
AATGAGAGAGAGGGAGAGACACGCGCTTCGGATCCGTGTGCTCCAGATCAAGAGAGAGAGATACAGAGAAAGAAAGATACGCGCTCCGGAAACGTCACGAATGTGAGAGATAGAGAGAGAGAATTTCTTTCCGTTTTCTTCACAGGCGTAGCTTTTAGTCATGCAAGGATATCACGTTCTCGCGAGACTAATCTGATCTCGCGAGATCTCGTGGCACGAGATCTCGTCACACCCCTAATGTTGATGTATTTTTGCTGAAACCCTTTTATCCTTAAAAAGGAGCCCAAGATGACACGTTCAAAACTCAAGGAGGTTGTAGAGAAAGGCGTGGTGAGTGTGTGTTGTTTTTGTTTTTGTTTGTTTTATAGAAAGTATATTTGTCCATGATGCATATGGAGATCATTTGTTGTGTCTTTTTGGCTTTGCTTTATCTTTCAGGGAATCCCCACTTGGAGCATTTCACCCATTAAGAAATCAAATGAAATAAAGGTAATTTAATTTAGATTTTTAGATCTTACTAAACATCACTGCAAGTTGTGCTTTAAGTGGAAATTTCTATTTCTTCTCTCTCTCTTTTGTCTTCCTCTTAGCCTCCTCAGTTTGTAGACATTCATCTGGAAGATGAGGAAGACTCATCAGATGAGGAGTATCATCCTGATGAAGACGAAGAGGATGAGACAGCAGAGGAGGTGCTGAAGTTGTGTTCGTTTCGGATGCAACCTTTCAGAACTTGAAAAACAGACAGATTGACGCTTTGTCACTGCACAAAAATTATATAAAAGCAATTGTTTTATGTTTGTGATCACAGACTATTCTGGAGAGTGACGTGGACAGCATAGCGTCATCACCACGCATCAGTAGACGAGGTCGCTCTCGCACACCCATAGAGCTGTCAGAGTGCGATGAAGAAAGGAGCAACAGCCCATGTCCGGTACCTTCGTCTTTTTACAGTTCTACGCATCAACAGCCTACAATTTAAAGTCTTCATATATTTATTCATGTATCATATATCTGAGGCTTTGGGTCAAATTTTAGGTCAAATAATTCTTTTATTTCTGTAAATAAGGCACACATCCTTTTTATTTGCAAAATTTTGTGACATTGGTGTAATTTCTGTCCACTTTCACTTTAAATAGCTTTTCCTTAAACAGGTTCTGAATTATTGCTGTTCCTTAAACAGAATCTGGTTAGTGAATGCAGCTCTTTGCTCAGATACTAGGTTAGACACAATGAGGCAGAGAGTACTGTTTGCTTTAATTAATGGTTTGTACATACAAATTAGAACTCATCTGGGATTTTCATAAATCAGGGCCCAAGAATGGAAAAGGGTCACAAGAGAGAGGGTTCTCTGTATGTCTTGTAGACTAGGCATGTAGGTTATAACGTTATCGTTATATCATATCATTATATTATGTATGAATATCTTTTGTTGTTGTTTGCCTTGGCTGTCCACATTTCTTACATTCTGATTAAGAGTTTCTCTTGTATATAAATGTCTGTACATACAGAAGTCCAGGCCATTGAGACATCTGAGAGTTGAAGCTGTACCTATGGGCCCTCCAGCTCCTCCCTCTCAGCCCAGTGGCTCCTCTCGGCCCCTGAAAGCCATTGATTCCTTCATGGAGAAACTTCATGCTGTGGATGAGGAGCTGGAGCTTAACCCCCTCTGCATGGAGCCTTTCCAGGTACATGAACAGCTCCACACACACACCCTGAGGGTACATTCTGAAGTGCACTTCCTAGAAAATCTGTAATTTACCTTTATCTCATCTCTGTTTATGTCTTATTGGGTCAAATGAATCACAATAGCAGCTTTCACTCCACAGACAAATGTTAATCTTGGCACTGATTGCTGTGGAAATTTTGGATCTCTTTTGCACAAAGCGCTAACCATTATAAAAGTCTTGACATGATAATTTGCTTTAACATTTTCTGATGTGATCTGTAATTTAAATAAAGCCTATCCAAACTCAGTAATACCAATTATATATTTATAACATTTCTTCATAATGTGTAGTGTGGTTGTTTTGCCTCTGTTCTTGCTTATTGTTTCTGCTCTGCATGGTTTAGTTTTAACTCTGATTTAACTCACCTGGCTATAATTTTCACATGCTCCTGAAGACAGCAATTAACAAAATTAGGTGGATTGAAATAGAGCTGTAAATAATCTCTGCAGGAAGGCAGATTTCCAGGTGTGGGACTGTAGTTTGTTTACATTCATTTAGTTCCACACTGCCTTCCATAATTGGATCTGGATTTGCAAGAACTTATAAACCTCTCATATGCATTTGTCTCTCAGACTCTCAGCAGTAATGAAGGTGCAGAGAACAGCCTGGTGGCATGCCGGACGAGGTCAAAGCGACCATTAAGGGACATCCCACTGGACCAGTTGGAGGCCGAACTGCGCGCACCTGACATCACACCGGACATGTATGACTGTGTTTCTGCAGCAGAGGACAGAGAGTGGAGCCACTGGCTACAGGGCCTCATGACTTCACACATGGACAATGAAGGTTAGAGTTGCATTGATGAAATAGGGATTTGTTTTAGTATTGGTTAGACGAAGCTGCAGTTTAGCACCATGAGTCTGGCAGTGTGCTAAAGGTGAGGATGTAAGCACGACAGATTTGCTAATGGGGCAGACTCTCAAGGCCTATTCTCATAGACAGATGTCTAAGTCTTAATGGCTTATTCCAAGTGTGGTGTATTTGTGCCTAGTTTAATGTGTATGTGTTTTTGCATCTTAGTGGATTAATGGCTGAGTCTGTGTTTGCCCTCTCCTGTTTTTGTTCCCTTGACCTTTACCCTACTCATCCCTCTTTATGCATCACCAGTGTTTGCATCCCCTATTGCGTGTTCTCACAGTGCTGTCTTTGTCACTTAGAAAATTGTTTTTAAACTAAGTCATCTCTTCGTTTCTTCTTCATTCCCCAGTCTTAGTCCTCGATACCAGCGTGACAAAAGTGATTAAGATTTAGTGGTAATAAAAGATGATCATGGACACTCTAAAAAGAAAAAATAAATTTGTCCTTTTAGAGCGGGGCTAGAGGTAGACATAGAACTTATTACACAGAATCATGTGACGTTGAAAGGACAGTTGGATCTTCATGTCTCTTATAGACATTATACAATGCTTGCTGTCCCTGTACTTTGATTCCATACAAATAAATTGTATTGGCTCTCTATTTGGGTGAAAATGTATGTCTTTACTGGGGTTAACTCCGCTGGTAGTTCTTGCATCTCAGCCCCATAAGTAATATAATTGCAATCTGTTCCACTATTCGGCGGAACAAACGTTTTGTTTGGGCATTTTTTTCCGGAGTGTGATAAGCTGTGAGTTTCACATTCACATCAGTGTGTGTGGGGTTGGGCATGGTTAAGTGTGACTCTCATGTGGATAAACAGCTAATGTTAGTGTGCCGTAGGCTTAAAGCTCTAATAATTTTTTCAGTGATATTGTGGAAAAATTGTGTTTTTAAAGAATAATTTGAAATACATATACATGGTATTTTTATTAATATTTACCTGTTGGAGAATATTATGATACTGAATTTTATTAACCCCTAATTTCTCTTATTTCTCTATCTGTCGTGTATCTGACCTAAGATCGTTTTAATGTAAGTGTTAGTATACATTTGTCTGGAGGAAGAAATTCCATATCACTGGATGCTTTTTAGCTTATTTTAATTATTACTTTCATGTTTACAGACATTCGCATAACTCACTCTTTCTCTCTTTCACACTCTTTTTCATATTCTCTGTTCAGAGGAGGCTGATGATGACGATGATCCTGAGTATAACTTCCTTGACGATCTTGATGAACCTGATTTGGAGGACTACCGTAATGATAGAGCAGTTCGCATCACTAGTGAGTTCCACTCTCACTTGTGTATAAATACACAAGATATTAATAAATGATTGTTTAACGCCATCATGAGACAACCGCACCTCAACATTAAAAGGCTTTTTCCTTTCTTGTAACACGTTGTGCTTCTACCTCTTCCTGCAGAAAAAGAAGTTAATGAGCTTATGGAAGAACTGTTTGAGACGGTAAAAAAATTAAAATAAAGAATATTAAACATTAATGTCTTTTTTAAATCACTGTTATGTGCTGATTTCTTTATTTTCTCCCCAGTTCCAGGATGAGTTGGGAGTGAGTGAGCATGACGAAGAGGGCCATGAGGAACAGACAGTGACGCAGAATGTAGCTAAATTCAATATCCCGCAAGCCATTCGGTACAGCACACTTCACCTATTGACCTGTTCAGTACACACATGCATTCAGCAGGGCCAGTAACATTGACTAGCTTCTTATCTGTCTATCTTTCTCTCTCTCTCTCTCTCGCTCTCTCCCTCGCTCTCGCTCTCTCTCTCGCTCTCTCTCTCGCTCTCTCTCTCTCATATATTGACACAGTGCTCTGTCTAGCATCTGCTGTAGTGTCTGAGTCTGAGAGTGTGCCTCTGGACACGTATTCAGTAAAGAACACAACACGGCTGTTCTAGGAGTTTCTCAGGCCTGTTGTCCATAATGGCCTGCATTATATCACAATCTTTGAGCCTAAGGTCACCATGCCCAGTGCCAGACTAGAACATCAAACATTAGTACCTGAGTTCTTGTGATTGAGAACAATGAGGTCCTCACTTCAAACAGTTTACATCTACTGTAAAGTAGACTAAATACTACTACTGTAGCAGTTGCCATTAATTAATACTTTTAATTATATTAACTTGAAAATGGTTATAAAAGCAGGTCAACACACACACACACACACACACACTCACACAGGTCTCCCTTTGGGACAGAGCAGCAGAGTGATGCTGTGTCTGTTTGGGTAGGGAGGCAGATTGACTCGCTTGTGGTGTCACCTGACTTACAGCAGACCAAAAGTACAGTGTGAACACTTAAGAGCTACAAAGCGTACATGTACATGGACATGTACTCCCCCCCCCACACACACACACACACACACGTTCTATGGCTACATCATACATACAGGTGTGTTTGTGTATTTTTGGCAGTGTGTTTGAGGGTGTTAATTCTTTCCTGTTGAAAGGTGTGTGTGTGAGAGAGAGAGAGAGAGAGAGAGAGACGTGCAATATCCAGACATGGAGACAGGAATAGATCTAATTTACCGTAATAGAAAGCAGCTGTGTTCCAAAGCTCACACACATGCATGGATGCAGATATATATTTAGTTACACAATGTAGAGCAAGCAGGTACACAGTTATTACACATAAACACGTATCCGTGGACATGTTTTCCAATTGAAACCCATGGAAAGTACCCTTTTTAATTCTTTATTTACACTTTTACATCATACAATTTAGGTTAAAAAAAGCTTTCATTCTAAACTGAACACTTGACAAATGTAGTTTTTAGTGGTTTCTTCCAGATTATGTAATTTATCAATTTTTGGCCAAGTGAGCAAATTTATATAATATTTTAGTATGTATTTATATATAATTTTTATATATTTTAATTACTTGTTTGCCATTTTTACTACATAAAGTTGTTGTCGTTTTTTAATCTTTCAAATTACAGTTTGCACAATGCACTTTTTAGGAAACAACCTCAAAAATGGCCATTCTCAATGCTACTGGGCCAAAAATGCCAAAAACACTGAATTTTATTGTCCTACACAAACACAAAACCATCTGACATCCTTAAGATCACGAGGGAGTCAAGTGTTACAATTGGATTAATGGAGTATATTATTGATGTATTTAATAAGTTCTGAAGATCTGAAAAAAAATCTTGAGAACTTTCATCCATATGCATTAACACAGCTAAATGGGACAAAAGACAGTGAAGTGGACAAAAATATCCCACAGGAGGACCAGAGGGTTAAATTATGTCTGTATTGGTCACTAAATATTCAGTAGCTCAGGATAAGGTCTATACCTTCTGTTATACTGGCTGAGAGGTGGCTGAACTTCAACTGAGTACATGGAGTGTGTGCGCGTATGTCACACAGCTATGGGAACAGACGGCCGTCTCTTGCCTGATGTGAAGCTCAAAATGTTAACGAGCCACAGTGACGTCTGTCCAGCCTTTTTCCACATTGACATAAAGCCCTGCATGTGTTTGTGTATGGCTTTGAGACTGTTCTGTTTTCTTCTGTTTGGAGGGCTTTGTGTGTGTGCACAAGTATCATTGCCTGTGTAACTGTGCTGTAATTGATTCTCAGCACAGGCTGAGTGAGCTTATAAATCATTTAAATATGGTTCTGAGAAATTGGGTATTTGTGGCTTGGAATGTCCCTGGTTTCAAAGCATATTCACTACAACAAGACGTAGTTGTAGTGAAGATGTAGTTTATCAGGCAAGACATTCTTGGCTAGATTCTAATCTGGACTTAAGATGCTAATGTTAACTGTGTCTTTAACATTTTTGGCAAATCTACAGCACCTTAATAGCTGGATGCAGAGAAGTTTAGTGATTGGGAACTGTATTTTATTCATGGTTCATTAGTCCTTAATTAACTCCAGTTCTAAAACGTTACATTTGGACTTCTTGGATAATAGATTACTATCTGCTGTCTTGGGTCAGAGGTAAATTAGATTTTTCAAATGCTTGGTTTTTTTTTTTAGCTTTATATTCTGAAGTACTGAAACAGTGAAATTCAGAAAAGTATTTAACATTAAAAAGAAATGGAGAAATATGTGCCAAATGTACAGTATAATATTCCGTTTTTGAATTTATTTTAGTATTATTTACTTAACAGTAGATCATAAAAGTAGTGTGAGTACAGAGGTAAAAGATATGAGTACATGTATTGATTCCATCTGTCTGCGTGAAGTTTTGAGGAGCCACTGGCACACATGCTGACTGCATGTAGGCGTACGGTCCGTGAGCAGCTAGATGCTCTCCAGCAGCGGAGAGAACAGCAGAGCCGACCGAACCACATCCCAACAGGGCCCACTGTGGTGCTCATCCAACCACCCTGCACGCTGGTGGTGACAGCCATCCAGAAGCTCCAGCTCCAACAGCAAATCCAGCAGGTATGGAGCCTGATAGTTGATTAATGGGATGCAACATGCAAATTGCCCTAAAAGTTTCATATCCTGGTTCCAAAGTGAACTTTATCTGTAAATATTTGGGCAGTTTATGCCTAACAATATGAATCTAAAAAAGATCATTAATTCCCTCCTAACCTTTTAACAATAATACTAGATGCTTTAGAATCGTGTATTTCATGGCTATGGATACTACTTTAATCAATTATGTTGTGAGTAGGGGTGTAACGATACACAGAGGTCACGGTTCGGTACGTACCTCGGTTTTGGGGTCATGGTTCGGTACGGTTCACAATACAGCAAAGTTAAGCAACAAAAAGTTCTAAAGAATGAGGATTGGTTTATTTTCATTTACTTTAAATAAACAGCAGTGTATTAACCAGTAAACACACACTCTTGCTTATATTTTCATGTATTTGTAAGTGTTATGCTAGTAGGTGGCACTATTGCACCACACTGCGACCCAGGATTATGATTTACTTACGATTTTGGTCCCTCTGTAATTCTGTATTACTTCAGTCATGTCTTCTCCGTCGTACCGTGTATTCTCCGAAAGACATCATGTACCGAACCGTGACCCATGTACCGTGGTACATGTATATGTACATGTACCATTACAGCCCTAGTTGTGAGCTGCTAAGAGATAAGACACGTTAAAGTAAATTGTGCCTGGTTTGACTCAGTGCCTGCTGTTTTGTAGCTCTTTTTTCTGTCTCAAACTTCTAAGTCTTATGTGTGGGTGTTTGTGTGCTACTATTTGTATGTGAGTATCCATAAAAGTTGCAGCGTCTGAGTGTAGAGTGGGTGGGACGTAGTAATATCTACTGCTCCACCTCTTGTAGGTTATAGAAGAACCACTTTTATTCTTGATCGTCACCAAGAGTCAAAAGGGAAGCCAATTTCTGAACCAACAGAGTGCATCCTTCTTTTACTGACAGAATTGTTTTATTATGTAAAATCAGTGAACTAGCCAGTTAAGGGTAACAGAAGTTTTTGTAACTCTAGGTTTGCAAGTTAGACTGTTGCATTTATTAGCATGCAAAGATTCTCACAAAATTAGTGTTTATTTGTATAACAGTTTAAACTAGACTAAATGTGTCTGTTGCAGCATGTCCAGCTCCTCACACAGGTGAACATTCTGTGTAGCCCTGTGGAGGCACTGCAGAGCCAGGCCAGCACCAGCAAGCTCTTTCTGGTAAATATCATAAAGATCTGTTTCTCAGTTTCTTTCATGGTTAAGATTAGAAGAGATGGGGAAGCTTGTGCTACATCAGTATAAAAGTGCCCTGGAGTGAGGATATCCTTGTTTGACCTGGGGGCTCCACTCTGGACATTTCTGTAAAATGAATAGATTCAGATGTGACCACATTGAATTATGTATTCTGTTCATGTAGTATTAGGGTCTGTTTTGAACACTGTTTCCCTAATTTGTTCATTTCTTACCTAATACCAAGTGTTTCCAAGTCTGAAGTAATGGAGTATAACTCTAGAACATATTTAGTATGGATTTTCTGTGGTGTGTTTCAGACGGAGTTGCAGTCATTTGCAAAGCGTGCAGAGCAGGTAAGAGCAGTGGTTGACCCTGGCTTCAGGAGTATATTCAGGGTGTGTAACCTGCAGTCATCTCTTAACTTGCTGGAAGAACTGAAGCACGCTCCCTGTACTCACACTTCAACCAAAGCCACACAAACACGAGCTGGTGAGACACCTCACAGGGTTACTATTGCTTACCACGTTGAATCATTTTTGACTTGTAGTTTAGGGCTTCTTTAGTTTTTCAGTTCCAGGATGAATGTGAGCATGACTGAGATGCATAATTAAAAGTACATTCTATTAATGGGTTGTTTTGGTTTTGTTGCTAATCAGGGACTTGTTGCTTAAGGGATGTGGTGGGATGTGCTAACAAGGATTTTAAAGTTGTCAAAAGTATCTTTGTATTTTTTTTTATTGTCTTTTTCACTGCAGCACATGCCTACCCACTGCTCCCAGCTCATCTGGCCTGGCTGTTTGCCACTCGATCTGTGTTTCTGTACCCAGAGTTATTACCAAACTGCAGCCTGGACCCAGATCTTCAACCACCACGCAGCAAGAACTTCTACACAAAGGGAGAAGATGGGTGTGCTACTCAATTATCTTGATAGAATTATAATGAGGTTATTCCAACTGCAGATTCCTCAATCACAATTTTTTATAAGAAATTCTGTGCTGTGTGGGCTAAGGTTTGTACAGTGTGGAATAAATGAACACACTCTTGGATATTTCTGACATTTCTGTTAATATATTAAAGTAGCATATTATTTACTGACATTGAAATTGCTAAAACAGTGTTGCATATTTAACATAACATCAAATAAATCATTAAGTTAAAAGTCGGAGTTGACTGGTGATTAGTCCTGTATAATTATTCTAAAATATTTTGATATAGGTATTGCAGCAGTATTTAAATATAGCACTTACCTATCTATTTGTCTTAAAATGCAGATTTCCCTAAATTAAAATACAATTTCCCCCTCTCTTCCCAGTCTGATTGTCCTTGGTCTGAAACACTTCAATGAGACAGAGTTCCCCTATCATCTAATGAGTCAGTATCTCATTCGCCCTAAAAAGGTGGAGCAGCTGCGAGTTCGTGTGAAAGACATGAGCTCAAGTAGAGCTGGAGACAATATCATTAAGGTGCTTTGCATGTATATATATCCATGTTGTTTGCTTTCCTAAACTCAGTCACATATTTTGTTTTATACGTGTAGTAACAGGCTTAACTTTCTATAAAACAGTAGTTTATGATGCATTTGCTTATGTGTTTAGGGTGATTTCTTGAAAAGATTTTCTGTTCTTTAGTTTTACTGCCAGCATCGTGTTGTACCTCCTCTGCCTGTTGCTTGCTGTCCAGTTGTCACTGGAGAGGCTCGCCCCCCTGTGGAGAGAGATAAGAATGTCATGCCCAATTGGCTTCAGGTACTCCTCTTTACAGTAAAATGACAATGGATGAGATCAGATTAATTTATTCACTCATTGTGTTTGTCCTCATTAGTGTTATTAGTGTTAGTTTTGCCTCCTCATTAATCATTGTAACAGAAAATTAAAATGAATTACACTGATGTTTTATTCTTTAACAGAAAAGTTTGCCACACATCAATAAAGCAGTGTTTGAGAGCCAATCAGAAGAGAGACCACCATCTGATAACAGGACATCTAACCCTTCACCTCCTCTCGCCTTTCCAGAAAAAACACAGTACCCTAAGTGGCTCCCTAAAGGTTTGACTCTTACATTACATCCCTCAGCCAGGCGACAAAGTTCTGCCCGAACACCCAAACCTCGCCCTCTGCATGGTTTTGCACAGCCTGCTCTTACACCATTGGCTAAAGCTCCTTCTTGTCCTCCAAGCACTGTAAATTTATTGCCTAAAGTCCCAGCACTTTCCTCTCAAGGAGTAATTCTACTGACCCAGACCCCTTGCATCCCGGTGAATGGGAATCTCCCGGTGAGCCAGGTAACCTCCACACCTGCTCACGGAACAGTGCCGTTAAGCAGTGTCAGTCCAGTTAACTTTCAGTATGTTGTTCCGCAGCTGGGATGTATAAACCCTGTAGAACCTCCTGCTAGTTTGCCCCCTGCAGTCGTAAAGATACCCTCTACTCCAACTGTAACATGTAAAAACACTGTCTCTAGTAGCAGGGTAGTTACCACCTGTGCAATAAAGTCTGTGCCAAAAACAGTGGATATGCCTAAAAAACAAATTGTGCGTAGAAAGCTGCTTCCTATCCAACCAACTCCTTTCAATCCTGTCCATCAAATGTCCCAGCTTATACCCCTTACTCCTGGGGCTAGAGTTAGCATGAATCTGGAACAGGCAGCAACTGCAAATTTTGCTGAAAACATGGCAAATACAGCTCCATCTATGGTCATCATCCCACCTTCTTCTTTATTGGACAATGCTACTATTCATCCACAAGTTACCACACAGGGGTGTGTCAAGTCCTCCAACTCTCCTCCGTCTCAGGATTCAACTCCTCAACCAATCAGTAGCCTCCCTCACCACCAATCACAGGCTAGGCCTTTGTTGCCTGGCAACAATGTTGGAAGCCCAGACTGTCCCAAGCAACCAGCAGAGAGTGAGTTTAAACTGAAATCTAGTCCTCTATTTTTCTCTCACACGCCCTCTCCTCCACTTCAGGCTGTTGAAAACCTCAATGCAAGCCCTGTAATGCTAACCATAGACCAGCAAGAACACTCATGGCAAGCTACTGCCTTATACAAGGTAAACAGTGACGTGCCAATGCCAGATTTCCAAAGTGCTCCATCACTGAACACTCTAGATAGTAACCTTAACACTAAAAATGTCATCTCTAGTTCTGTACTGCCTCAGTACAGCAGTGCTGGAACTACATTGCCAGCCGATAGCCTTCACAACCTCTCCAGTTTTACTAATCTACCAGTAGATAATTCTCAGGCTGCTTCACATGGGGGTACACCACAGTTCCTTTTTGTACCCAAAACAAATCTGATCCCAAATCAGCCTATGCTGCATTTGGATAAAGGTGACGGCAAAGTCAAACAAGATAACGTGTCACTTGATGTTGGACTGCCTTCAGAAGGTGCTCCCACTCAGGTCATATCTACTCCATGCATAAGTAGTGGTGCTGATGGGGTGTGGAAAGAGGAGATAGAGATAGGAGCAGAAGTGGGTGGAGAGGAGATGGCAGGTGCTTTTTTTGCAAACCCCTTCCTTACTCTGTCAGAGTCCTCCAGTAGTCCAAGTTTAAGCAGCAGTAATGTGGACAGTAGTGCAGAGGCCTCAGAGAGCTCAATGGAGGAAAGAAAGTACAGTCCCAGTCTTGAAGAACAGAGAGCAGAAGAACTTGCCAACTACTATGGTGCAAAGAATAAGGAGAAAGGTAGCGAAGGCATTCACACTTCTGTTATTATTAAACCGGGGCAGGTTAGTGGAGAACACGCAGTACCAGGACTGCTTACTTTCACCTCTGGCACTGAGAGACAGGAAACGTCTGGAGGAGGAGATGAACAAAATGAGGGGAATCAAAGAGATGGGCAAGAGGGAGCAGGGCAGCAGAATGGAGAGAGCAGAGGAGATGAAGGAAGAGATGGAGATGAACAGAATAAGAGAGGAGATGGAGAAGGAGATGGCAACAGAGGGAGGCAGGGGAATGAAGGAGATAAGAATGATGATGAGAAGGATGGAGAGCGAGAAGAGGAAGAGGAGGACTTTGATGAACTTACACAGGATGAAGATGAAGAGGAAGTGATGTCCTCAGCATCAGAAGAATCCGTTCTTTCAGTGCCTGAACTGCAGGTTTGTGCTGCTTTTTTAACTTCTTTAAATGGCTCTGTGATCAGCACCAAAGGCAAAGCATAAGTGGTCACAATGTAAGTAAATGAAGCTCACAGAATTTTCAGTACAGCTGTAGTGTAGCTCATGTTCAAGACTTTGTCACCCTTGCTGTTATTCCTTTCACTCTGCTTTCTCAGAAAACAATGTTTTACAAATCTAAATTTTCTTCTTCCAAATATAAAATATACTTGTTTTGTACTTACCCCTACAGGAGACAATGGAGAAACTGACATGGTTGGCATCAGAGCGGAGGCTGTGTGGGGAAGGAGATTCTGAAGAGGACAACTCTCCAAACTCGCCCACCTCCCCAACCTCCCCTGCCTCTCCTGCCTCACCAATCTCTCAAAACTCCCAGGAGGAGAATTCTGAAGATGAGGAAGATTGCACAATGAAGGGTGAAGAGCTGGAACCAACAGAGGGGGAGGGAGGAAAACAGCCTGAAGGAGACACACCACAGGAGGACGACCCTCCACAGACCAGTGGGAAGGGAGCAGGACGTGGAAGAGGTCAGTTCTACCTATGTTTTTGGATGTATTGATCCTTGATTATGGAGTTGTTCTAAACTTCAAAGTTTATAATGATACCGTATTGTGAGTAATTGCTTCATTGCCTTCAACAGGTCGTGGTCGCCCTCCACCCCGCAGTCTAAAGAGGAGCAGGCGTCAGGAGCGAGGCAGCAAAGATGCATCTAAACTCTTTCTCCTATACGATGACCACATTCTCGATAATGACCCATTGAGGGAGAGCAAGGACATTGCTTTTGCACAGGCCTACCTTGACAGGGTAAGTGGACTTGGTCGCTTCCGTGTATTGTGACAGACAATATTTTTGATTGTTTTCTGAGCGCAGGGAGTCACATCTAATCAAAGATTAAATTAATTCCTTTTGTCTCTTTTGGCCCCTTTTCTGTGTCTTAGGTTCGGGAGGCTATGCAGGATACTCCTGGTAAAATTGAGGAGTTTTTAAGTCTGCTCTATGAGTTTGAACAGGGAGGGGAGAGCCGCAGTGCAGTGGAGCTCTACTCTCAGCTAAAACCCCTCCTCAGAGACTGGCCAGAGCTGTTGAGTGACTTTGCCGCCTTCCTCCTCCCAGAGCAGGCTCTGGAGTGTGGATTGGTATGCCCTAGTCATCCTTTACTTTGCTCATAATGTTCTTCATTAATCACTTACTAGATCTTGGAGAGAGATGTTTTGTTGATATGGATGCAGTAAGAAGCACAATAAACAAACAAAAAGTTGTAGCTGTGTCAATCAACACAGTTTACAACAGGGAATCATCACTGTATTCATTTCAATGTAAAACATAGTACAACAAACATTCCATTGAAGTGCTGACGTTTGTTTTTTTGTTTGTTTTGGGGGGTTTTTTGTAGTTTGAGGAACAGCAGGCATTTGAGCGTAGCAGGAGGTTCTTGAGGCAGCTAGAAATCAGTTTTGGAGAGAATCCCTCTCACTACCAAAAGATTGTGAGAGCACTGCAGGCTGGACCAGCCCTCACACCTGCAGGCATAGAGGAGGTAAGAAGGACATGTAGGGATGCAATACTTGTTGAGCTATCAGACATTTTAGGCTGTGGTTAAATTAATTAGTTTTAGACAAAGAGTTTTCTTACACTCAAACAAACCATAGTCATGGACTCATTTACTGTTACTTAGTTCAGAACTATGCTAAATGTGCCAACTAACTGCTTTTAACCATAATACGACTATTTTTGTGTTTTAGCTCAAGGTACAGATGGCGACCCTTCTTAAAGGTCATACCCACCTACAGGGAGAATTCTCTTTGTTTTTTGATGAGCTCCGTCCACCGCCAGCACGCCCAGGGCAGTTTGAGGAGGCACTGTGGCCTGAGGAGACAGGGAGTGGAACAGAGGGAGGAGATGGAGGGGTTGGAATGATGAGTGGTGGAGGGGTCAGTGGTGGGTTTGAGGAAGTCACACTTCCTGATTTGGAAGAAGAAGAGGAGACACACAAGATTCCCCAGATAACAGGCAAAAGCAGGAGAAGAAAAGAGCTGGGCACACACAGGAACTACAAAGTGAGCAAAGATGATAAAAAAATGTTTCACATGCATAGATCAACTGCAACATTAAAACAACTGACAGGTGGTGTGAACAAAATTCATCATCTTATTACAATGGCACCTGTCAAAAGGTGTCCTGTATTATGCAGAAAGTGTTCAGTCATTTCCTTAAGTTGAGGTGTTAAAGCTGGAAAATGGGCAGATGTAATCGTGTGAAGGACATGACCCAGATCTGGATCATGTTCAGTACATGGTGGTTGGAGTCTACCACAAGTGGTCCAAGGAGGACATCCAGAGAACTGGCAGCAGGAGATTAGAACTGGACACCCAAGGTTCTCTGATTTATGTGGGGAGCAAATTCTTGTTTGTCAGGTCTGATCCCACAGAATAGCTGCTCGGATCCTGGAATTCATATGAACGTTAATTTGAGGGGGACAGAGTATTGCTCAGTTATTTTTTAATGTTATGGCTGATCTATATATATTTATGTGACTTTTAATTGCTCACTGAAACCTCTTATTCTGCTGCATTCTTTCATTCATGTGAAGTTCCTTATGAATGCTATGTTTTTAGCAGGAATGTGACTGGCCAGAGAAAGATTTCCCCTGCCACTGCCAAGACACCAGTCATGAAGCTAAGCAACGCAGACACAAGAGGAAAGGCTGCCCACGCTGCCATGGCAACAAGGTGTCATGTTTTTCCAACCTCAGAGTCAGATTTATTGTCATAATGTCTCATAATAGCCATGTTTTGGTGGAGAAGCAAAATATACAAAGACACAGTTGTGTATATGGTGAAACATTGACATACTCACATATAGACATGTACATTGTGAAAGTATTGGACCGTTCTGCAATGGTTCTATTTCTGTGACAGAAACTGTTTTTTTCGGGACATCATACTTCTTACTACAAATAAAATTTGTAAATTTGATGCACAAATCTGAATTTATTGTGCATCAATTTGTTTCACACAGCAAACAGTATTTGATGAAATTTCCCTTTATCAGCTGGTAGCCTAGTGGTTAGGGCA
>JBBIGB010146257.1:0-15376 GCA_037577075.1 Alestopetersius hilgendorfi
CCTTTAACTTTAAATGCACTCGTTACTGTTTCAGCACTAAATAGCTCCTTAAATATCTAACACTGGTCTGGAGATCCTCATTATCATTATCATTATATTAGGGGGCTTTTTGTAGGACAGTAGTCATGAATAATAAATAGTGATGAATAATAAAGAACTCATGGTGAAGACTGTAAATGTATTTGCTAGTAGAATATTGAGTGTATTTTAATAAAGTGAGTAGCAAGCAAATGTAGAAAATCTCATTCATTATGTGCATATAGTACATATATATATATAATGTATAATTATTTTGTTGTATCAGATCGATGACAGCGCAGACGCCAGTTTCCTGGGTTGGGTCGTTGCTGCCTACAGCCTGGGACAGATGGTGGCTTCGCCAATTTTTGGTCTCTGGTCCAATCACAGGCCTCGACAGGAGCCCCTGGTCTGTTCCATACTCATCAATGTCTCAGCGAACATCTACTACTCCTATGTGTATCTCCCTCCCTCTTATAACAAGTACCACATGCTTCTGGCCCGGGCGTTCGTTGGGTTTGGCGCAGGTAAAGACTGCGATAAAAAATAAAGCCTAGTGACTTTTATTACTTCTAGTGGTTAAACTGCTGCGTGTCTGGTTAATGTGTTCTGCAGGTAACGTAGCTGTCGTGAGGTCGTACGTGGCAGGAGCCACCTCCCTGAAGGAGAGAACTGGTGCAATGGCCAACATGAGTGCCTGCCAGGCTCTGGGATTCATTCTCGGCCCGGGTATGTTCTCCACAGCAGGGCTGGAACATCAGCTACACTGTCATTAGAATGAGTAAAGCTACAACTACCAGACATGAGCACTGAGGCACCAAAGACTTTTTTGTCTGTATCCCTAATCTGAATCTGTGCATTCTTTTGTTTTAAGCAGGTAAATACATTAATAATTTAAATTACGTTAATAAGCATACAGGGCTCTACGAAGAACAAAACATGAGAACACTCAGAGAAACACTCACTCCGCAGGAAATTCTGGAGCCAATCAGCAGCAAGGAGAAATAAATAGCATTCCCGGATTGGTTACTTTCAAACCTCCCGTCGCCTTTCATTGTGTTTCTCTCCAAAGTACCAAAACATTTATAGTTATTTTATATGGGAATATAGCTGAATTTACATTAATATTTGTTACAAAATTAGTAAATTATATTTTTCTTAATAATTTAGCACAGAAATGCAAGAAAAATGATAGATTACCATGAAAGAAGTGTGTACAGTTATTAGTTTGGTTCTCAAAAAAAAAATCAGCGATAGACTGACGCTGCAACTGCTGAACCGCGTATGTATATACAGCAACCTCCCACTTATACGAGGAACAGCATCACGATTTCAGTCTTATACAGGTTTTTTCTGAGAACTAATAATTTTTCGTGGAAACCACAATTTCAGTCTCTGGTGCTAAGCACCACCCAAACATAAACCCTGCGTGAGGCCTAAGTGTATCACAAAATATTTACATAAATAAATTTACAGTGTATTTATATAGATTAAACAGGCTTTGACCGTCAGTTCATTAGTGTATTATTGTTACTGTTTATTTGATGCATTTAACACACTGGAGGGTGAAACAGAAAACAAAATGTGACCTGTGCAGAATTTCATTTTTGGTTCATTTTTTTCCCCAATGTGTGAAGTAGAAATTGCTCCTGTGTGCAAAAACATGCAGAAATTCTACATTTTAAAATAGATTTTAGCACTGTGCATTTTATTCACTAGTGGATGTATATTGTAATTGATTGAAAAAACTTTCATTTAAAATCCATTGTGCTCAAATGCTGAGTTAAATCAACACAAATCTCTCTTTGTCCATTTACCTTTTAGTAGAACAAAACAAAAAGAACAAAACAAAACCGTATATCTGCGCTCTGCAGTGTCCTTGTATTTAACCACAGTCATATGAGCCTGCAGTTTCCTGCTGGAACGCTCTGAAATGGCCAGTGAGTTGGATTTCAGAGGGTAAACCTGCTCAGAACCACTGCTTTTGTTTTTGCAGCTCATAGGAAGTAGCCGTTTCGCAAGAGGTGTTGAAATGCGTTCGGTTAATGTTTGGATCTGGTCTGCAGGGTTTAGTAGGTCGCAGGTCTTTGAACCCCTTTGTGACTGTGTTTACATACACACAGATTAGATCATTCTGATTTACATACACTGCATTCCGCAGTATCACCCCGAGGCTCTGCTCAGTCAAACTAGCTCGACCTCACGGATAAAATAGCATTAAAAACCATAAAAACACCAGCAACAAAACTGAGTTTCACTCCATTGTGTGGTGTTTCTTCTTCAATCTTGGCGCCGTTTTCGCTGGTAATGTTTTTTTTCATGGAGCTTCAAGGGTTTAGTTAGAAATGTCATTTTTAGAAAAAACTAAACTCGTATTAATATTAATTATACAACATATTATGTTGTTTGTTGTACATGTAGATAACAGGGTTGCTGACTAATATGAAAATAATAGTAATATTACATACAGTCATTATTTTATGTCTAGAAACACTGAAGGGAGGAAAAAAATGATGTGATTTTCTGAATCAGCAAAACTTGACTAAGAAACAGCAAAAAGTTCAATGAAACACTTTCAGAAAAATGTGTTACCCAGTGTAATTAAGAGAAGGAGAGACTCTTGTGAGGCTCAAAGAAACTCTAGGATTTATTTACCTCACATATTTCATCATTTTTGAACATTTATTTGAAAAAAATGTAGTAAAAAATGGCTGCTAAACCCTTGCCCAATGTATTCCTACCCTAACAGTACCTCCTTCAGACTGTAAACAGTTCAGCAGTGATTAACTATATACACGAATGCCTCATTATTCTTTATCTCTTGTGCATCTTAAAGGCACATTAACAAAAATGGGGTTTAATTCTATGGTGGAAAATGTAATGTAAGAATAAATTGAATAAAATGAATTACAAAATTATTTTGGTTCACAAACTTATCAAAAGGAAAATGTAGAATACGGGCCCTTTACAAACACCTTGGCCAGTGATTGTCTTTAGTGGTTAAAGATTAAAATAATTACACCTGTATCACAATTACAGTTATCAATCGATGTATTGTGCAGCCCTGGCATATATAATCGATTAAATATAAACTCTATATTGAAAGTAAATGTGCAAATTAGTATAAAAAGTATTTTTAACATCCAGGAATTGTGCAATTGTTGCATCAGAACACATAAATAGAAAACTGGACTGCACTTGTGTGCTTTATATGTGTATAATACAGCCAGTCTTTAAAAATACACTAATGTGACATTGATAGTAAAGAGCACCATATAACTGAAACTGAACTGATGTGACTGTTTGGCTGTTTCCAGCTCTTCAGGCTGTTCTGTCCTTTATCGGGGAGAAAGGCTACACGGTGGAAGTCCTCCAGCTGAAGATTAGCATGTACACGGCTCCGGCGCTGCTCGCCGCCTGCTTTGGCATCGTCAACATCCTGCTGGTTATTATAGTTCTGAGGTAAAGCAGTGGGGCGGAGGGTTTATTACAGTGCCAGAGTGTAAAGTGAATGAGAATCTGACAGCATTTGGGTTATTCAGCCTCAACTCAGCAAGTATTTAGTGTTGCCCTCACTTAAACTTCTCAGAACTTTCTAACATTGTGTCCTTCAGCAAGACACTTAACCCTCAGTGTCTCCAGGGGGACTGTCCCTGTGACTAATGACTGTAAGACTGTCCCTGTAACTGATGACTGTAAGACCATCCCTGTGGCTGATGACTGTAAGACCGTCCCTGTGGCTGATGACTGTAAGACTGTCCCTGTAACTGATGACTGTAAGACTGTCCCTGTAACTGATGACTGTAAGACTGTCCCTGTAACTGATGACTGTTAGACTGTCCCTGTAACTGATGACTGTAAGACTGTCCCTGTAACTGATGCACTGGATAAGGACATTTGCCAAATGCTATAAATGTAAATGTAAACTTTCTCTGGCCAAGCTCACATAGATTATATAGCTCTAATTTTAAGCCAGTGTGACTCCTGAACTATACAAGCTCAGCCAGAGAAATCTTGGATTTTTCTTATTGGCTCGAGAGCAAACAAAAATTCTGAGATGGTCGACTGTGGACTGTTTGGTGATTCGAGCCACAATGACCCACCTGTAGTTCTCCCACAGAGAAAAGCAGATTTTTTACAAGGTGGTTTTGTTTCTTCAGAGAACACTCTGTGGACGACTATGGAAGATCCAGCAGAGCTATTAATTACGTCCCAGAAGGTATTATATTTTCATTTACACACAGGCTTGCACGTCTTGAGTACTGCTTTACTGGTTTCCCTGCTCTGACGCTCCTATCCTGGGTGTTTTGAGGCAGTTTAACTGTTGTGTATCTCCAGGATTGGAGGTGCGCTTAATAAATGTTATACCATATTTTAAACAGTGAACCATGTGTGTTTGTAATATTGAACATTATTTAAATACTTTAGTTCAGACACATTTTTCCTCACACTTAACTTCAGAGAAGACTTTAGGCCTGAATGTTCTCCTTTTATCTCACAGAGGAGGAATTTGTGGCCCCAGAGGTTGAGGGCAGCATCGACCTGATCGCCGTCCTCACATCCAACATCCTCTTCTTCATTATCCTCTTCATTTTCGCTGTGTTTGAAACGTGAGTGCTTGTCCAAAATATACTTGTAATTATTTAAGGCCTTTACTGGATGCTTAAAACCTCAAAAAAGGCTGTTTTAAAGGGAAAGTACAATTGTGTTGAGCTGGTATAAATTAAACACAGCAGCACAGACCACTGTGAAATGAGCTCAAGATTAGCTTTTTGACCAAAAAAGACACTATAGCTCAAAACATGTCTTTGCTTTATAATTTCATTCACCCATGTCTTGCTGTTCTCTCTGCAGCATTTCCACGCCTTTGTCTATGGACATGTTTGCTTGGACGAGGAAAGAAGCCGTTCTGTACAACGGCATCATACTTGCCGCCATCGGTTTTGAGTCCATCCTAGTGTTCCTCGCAGTCAAAGTGATCTCCATGCGGTACGTTCCTTCAGATGATGGATGTTTCCGTTTAATGTCTGAATGTGTTGCCAGATTTTGTTACAGTTAACAGTGAAATTCATTTACACTCAGTCAAATGTGTGAGTAGCTCCATCCTCGGTATCCTCCTCCCAGCACACTCAGTCTCTCCTCAACATCCTCCTCCCAACACACTCTCCTCTCCTCAACATCCCAAAACACACTACAGAACTGTGCTGAATATTAATAATCACAGCTGCAAGTGAAAATGCAGGGATGTGGATACTCAGAATAATAAGAACTTTTTTCCCTGTATTGTTTTTAGAATTGGTGATCGTCCAGTGCTGTTGGGTGGCTTGGCCATAATCTTCATAGGGTTTTTTGTATTGTTACCCTGGGGAAACCACTACCCCAAGATTCAATGGACAGGTGAGTCATGAAGCTCATCCAAAATAAATTTTAACTTATATGTATGTGTGTGTGTGTGTGTGTGTGTATATATATATATGTACACACTTATGAGATTATTAAACCTAGTATGTATTGTTGTAAAGTATACAGTATGTATTATGTAAGTGATACTGGTAATCATGATCCCTCGTGGTGTTTGAAATGCTGAAAACTACAGTTTGTGTTTGAGAGCCAGATTGTTCAGACAGGATTCTGTTTCTATTTTGCTGATTGACAGCGGTGTGTGGTTATGTGAATTATTCTTACTCTTCCCTAATAATCATTTACTAATGTTTTAATATCACAAGCGCATCATAACAGTATATACCCCAGACATGTAGCAGTATAGAAGTTAGTATATCCTGTAGCACTATTACACACATTCAGACTTGACTCAGCAGTTGTTTACTCGTTGGTTGCGCTTTGAGACGTAATGAAGTCGAGTTTTCTCATCTATCTATTCTTTTTCTCTTCCGGCTCCAAATGCAGACCTTCAGAATAACTCCATGCAAACGATAGTTATGGCAGCGATGCCGCTCCCCAACAGCACGGTGGAACCCACCGGATGCCCGTCTGAGCAGATCTGGTGCCAGTACACCCCCGCCATCCACCTGGCACAGTACATCTCATCAGACATTCTCATAGGAGTGGGCTATCCTGCGTGTAACGTCATGTCATACACACTGTACTCCAAGATACTGGGACCCAAACCACAGGTATGACACCCACTCCACCAGTCAGAGGTTTTAGCACACGTGTTACTCACTTAATATTCAGGACTTAATATTCATGCAAAATACACTTATTATTCTTTGCTAAGAAATACATTTACAATATTTTCACCATTTGAGTGCCTTTATTAGCCACAAAATGTCATTTTTTTATTCATCACTACTGACCTACAAAATCCCCCCTAATATAATTTTAATGATAGTGTGGATCTCCAGATCAGTGTTAGATTTTTAAGGAGCCATTAAGTGCTGAAACAGTAATAAGTGCATTTAAAGTTAAAGGACAGTCTAGAATTTGACTCTGTATCACCAGCAACCAGTTAATAGGAGTCAGACCTGCACCGTTACAGATTCTCTCATCTTAGAAAGGAAACAGTATTTTCTTTTAGTTGTTCACTCACAACCACCAGTAGTGTGATATACAGACTGGTGATAATGGACGTTTTATAATTAGCAGTATTTATATAATGGGTCATTGTAAATTATCAGTGGTTATATTCACCTCGTTCCGTATTTTTTCCTATTTAAAATACTGAGATTTAAACTGTGTGTGTGTGTGTGTGTCCAGGGTGTGTATATGGGCTGGCTGACCGCCTCGGGCAGTGGTGCTCGGACGCTGGGCCCAGTGTTCGTCTCTCATGTCTACACCCTCCTCGGACCTCGATGGGCCTTCAGTCTGATGTGTGGCATTGCGCTGTTAGCCATCATTCTGCTCACAGCCATGTACAAAAGACTCATCGCTTACTCTGTGCGATATGGAAGGCTGGAGGAATAACTACACTGATCTTCTACTACTTTGCTCAGATCGGGTTCTGATACGCAAGCAGGGGACGGAACCCTGTTCCACTCGTCCTGCCTCTCTGGGGCTGGATCTACTGAGGACTCGTGCTGAGACCTACAGACAGAAACTGCACTATTGGACTGGAAACACTAATGAAATATTTATAGCTTACAAATCACTTCATTTTCATCCACCATGAAAAACTAATGCATATAATTTTGCCCAGTTCTTCATGGTAAGTTTTTAGTTCTTCTTTTAAAACCTTTTTAAGTTTGATGAATGCATTTGTGCCTTTTTATTGGTGGGAATTTTATTGTCACTAAATTTAATGTGATAACACTAACGCTTCTGGAAAGCTCTGATGTGTGAAAGTGAAACTCTAAGTGAACTAAACACAAGTGATCACAGGATGTAATTTATTCTCTTAAATAAAACAACTGATAATTAGCCATTTGTTTTTATTGTATGTTGCTCTAATGAACACTTATTTATTTAACTGGAATTTTTAATCACATGTTACAAACACACTGGTAGCATATATATATATATATAACCTGCACTATATGGGCAAAATAAGAGTATTGCAAGTTTATTGCTATATATAGTGACTGCCATGACTTTCAATATGTTAAAGAGAACGTGAAAGAAATTAAATTATGAAGATTTTCATTAACTTTTGCTGGATTACATGGAGACCTCGATTCATCAGAGCAAGCAGTGACACCTGGAGCTGTGATTGGTCACCCTGTCAGAGACACTGATTGCTTAGAGACTCATTTGCATATTACAGCTTTCTGTGATCTCAGTATTGCAGAGACCGACATCACGATAACAATTAACAGATGATTGTGCAGCCCCAGTAAAACCTTTTTGGTGTTACCATAACACCGGATATTTTCTAACACACACACTTGTATTCTCCAGAATGTAATACAGAATACAAACAAGTACAATACAAACTTTAATGTCTTAAAATGCACTGCAGATCATCCCAGGTTCCCACTGAGAGCCCTAAAGCTTCCCTGATCCACAGAGAGTTTATGGTTCAGCCCCAGAGTGACTTGTTCTGACCTCACAGGGACCGTCAGTTGCCCTTCAGGAGGCCACGCTCCTTACAATGTGCTGTCGGTGAGACGTCATGTGACCACTTTCTTCTTTCCTCTTGCCTTTTTGCCTCTCTTCTTGTTGCCACGCTTGAAGCTCCCCTGAGCTCCTTTGCCGCCCTTCTGCGGCTGCACACTGCAAATAAACACCCCAGAGCAGGGTGCAGGCAGTATTACTGTATATCACTGCGCACACACTAACCCTAACTTAACTGATGGTTTAACTTGAAAAATGTATGCAGTTTTAATATCACTCACTGCTAGAGCTGCATGATACACAATATCAGTACTATAACTTTAATACTACATAAGATTCCTTTCAATGTGGTATTAAAGGACCCATACCATCTGAGATTAAAGCCACCAAGAGGCTTTAATTCCAGAAAATTGACATTTCATACAGTCCATAAACAGAAATTAGGCTGTTTTTGTGATGTCACACATTTACATAAGTCTCTTCATTCAGCCTACAGCTGTTTAGCCCTGCCCACTCATGCTGAAGTTCTAGGAATGTTTCAGCCCTGTGCTGTCTTTTGAATTAGCTGCAATACAGGAAAGTCAATCATAAAAGAGCTTGTTTACATACATCTGTTTTAAAGGTACAGTAACAAAAACAGTTAAGAGGTATTAAAACTGAGGAGAATTTTAAGAGGTAAACAGGTTGGAAAATGGTGATGTAAGAATGAACTATGACTTATGAAATACATTTGTGTAAAAAAAAAAAATAGAATACGGTCTTTTAAAAACACCTTAGTGAATCTTTGATGGTTAAATGTTTTCTTGAATTTCATCATTTATCATAACACTCAGTAACTCACCTTGAGCTGTGATTGGTCACCCGGTCAGAAACACTGTGCATATTGCAGAGACTAATATCATGGTGACAGTTAATAGATTATATATTGTGCGCCGCTAGTCATGGCTTTTAAATGAGAAACGGTTGGACAGTTCTGGGAACAGTTGTGCATGTGGTTTGCCGTTAGAGGAGGCGTCATAACTTTTTCACCACAGTGTGAAACAGCCATACACTCACGTTTTCTTGCCTTTGCTGGGACAGGCTCTGCGTTTGTGCCCCGGGTCACCGCAGCTGAAGCAGCCCGTTTGCCCACACTGATGATTCTGGAAGGCACAGCGACCGCATGAGGAGCAGTGAGACCAGGCTGAGAAACAGGGACACCAGGAAACAAGCAGAAGAACATAAATGATTAAAATGACCAAATCCAACAAAGGGGACTGAAAATAATCATCTACTAACCAATAATTAGAGCTGCACATTATATAGTTATCGTGATATCGATCTCTGCAACACTGATATCACAGAAGGCTGCAATATGCAAATGAGCCTCAAAGTAATCAATCACAGTGTTTAACAGGGCAACCAATCACAGCTCCAGGTGAGTTACTGGGTGCTCTGATCAATCGAGGTCTTCATGAAATCCAGCAAAATAAATTAGATTCACTTGTCTGTGAATCTGTGTATGAATGGGCGGAGCTAAATAGCCAGAATAAGGAGGTATATTTACGTTTGTTGGTTTTGTGACATCATGATTCGAAAATGTCTTGTTTTTGTATCTTGCTTTCTACATGACTTTAGAAAGCAAGATACAGTGTTGTGTTTTAATTGCTACATATTGCTATTGGGATGACTTTAAGCCTTTTGAATTCCAGAAAAGTGATATGTGCCCTTTAATGTTTTGAAAGTCATCCCAATAGCAATATGTAGCAATTAAAACACAACACTGATATTGTGCAGCTCCACCCAAAACGCTGGTCTGTGTAAGCAGCTACATTAGAATGTAAACACAACACACACTTACAGGACTTCACACACTTTCCGCATTCAGCACAATGCTTCCATTCTTTCCCATTCTGAGGAAGAGACAAAGATGACTTTGAGCTTTGATGTTTTCTTTTTGTCTCACAAACAGGACAAAAGACGTAGCGCCTACCTTCGATGTGCATGCGTTGCATATGGAGCAGTGCTTGTTCTCTGAGGACACATATCTCTCACAGATGGTGCAAAATCTGATGTAAGGAATGAAATGGAAAATAAAACAAATAATTCAAATTAATCAGTGAATATTAAGGGGTAACACTGACAAAATGTATCAGGAGAGTAGACAGTGCAGTGAGGATTCATTTGTAATTTACTAATCATCTGGTGAAAAAAGGCCAGGTCACACCTGATCTCTGGGGGTCTGTGATGAAGGTGGGTTTACCTGTAGCCCTCCTCCTGGGGCAGGATGAAGTCGCGGGGGCAGAGGCTAGTAAAGAGCCGAACAGGAGACTGCTTCCGGCCACACTTCCCATGTTTATACAAAGGATGATTATCATAATCGACCTGCAGTAAAAGAAAAAGCAATAATGAATAAGTGGCAGAATCAGACTCAATAAATCAGGACCGATGTGTTGCATTGAAAAATACAGGCACTCCTGCAGTATGTCAGTGTGTCTGGGACACTTTTCATCTGGAAAAGTCAGAAGCGGAAACAAAGTCCTAAACATACAATCAGAATTTTAAAAAATACTTTAAGTAAAATATGTTCCAAGTAACAGCCACTCATCTCACAGCACAGTTCAGTATTTGAAAACACACACAGTACTGTGCAAAAATCCCAGACACCTGAACAAATTATATTCAAAACGGGTTTAGCTGTGCAAAAGCAGTTATAATAATATATATGAAAAATATTATTGCAATAACTATGTGTGTCTATGTGTTTGCTGGATCATTCCCAGACATCTAATCACAGAAGACCAGTATTACAGCGAAGTTCTCATCAAATACCTCAAACACCAGGTTCGGCTCAATAGATACTTCATTATATTTAATCAAAAGTTTCACAAATCCATGCAAAGGCGTGGAAGTTAAGTTCAGACAGAAATTCCTCACTGCTCAGATAAATGGCTTTAAACAGTTTAAACAGGAGCCTAAGAGATTGGAACAGTACTACATCATATTTTATCCAGGTTGGAGTGTGGTGCTAATAACACCAAAGTCATAGGTTCCATTACGATTTGGGGAGCTGGATGGCCTAGTGGTTAGGGTGTTGGTTAGGTAGTGGGTTTGAATCCCAAGTGCTACACATGAGTAGGTACACATGAGTAGGTACAGTCCCCACACACTGCTCCCCAGCACCCCTCTTTGGTGGCAGCCCCCTGCTTCACTTGGTAAATGGGTTAAATGCAGAGAAAGTAGTTCACACTGTGTGCTGTGGTGTGTTCATGCTTGATTGTAATAACATTAAAACATATATATTATACACACATATACAGTATAGTGCATAATCTTACCTGATAATCCAACATAGTAAAGGAAGGAAAGCACTCTAGGATCCGTGGCTCAAAGTAGTACGGAAAGATCCACACCATAGGCATCTCAGATTTGCTGCTCTCTGCAGAACCATGTTAAAATGATCACTAATTTAACAAATACACTATTTATTCGTTTTTGTATTTCTAGTCCTACATTTCATTACTGGGACAAAAGAAAGGCACTGGGGACACACAAAGCTTAGATCATTAAGACAAACACTTTGAATATGAATGTAAAAAGCATTATTTCACCCCATTTTTGTTTGTTTGGTCATCATGAAATTGTTAAGAGCAGAGGTCATTCTCAAATTATGTGGGGAAAAAAAAACAATTTTACAAAGACAGAGAGCTGCCGTGGTGCCCACCTGCTCCCTGAAGCTTTCTCCACGTCTCTGATATCTTGGAGAACGTATGGCCCAGGAGCTTCACCAGACCTCCAAAAGGTGGATCTGCCACGAGCACTACCCTGGATTTAGCTTCAGTCAGGAAGTTCAGGAAAACCTCAGCAGCCTCCTAAACAGACAGAGAGCAGGAGGAACATCAGCATTCTGTAAGATTACTTGTGAAGAAAAACAGGAGGAGGAAAAGGAGGAGAAGCTGCCAGATGGAAGGAGAGGAAGAGGAGAAGGAGGTGCTGGATGGATAAGGAGGTAGAGGAGAAGGAGAAGGAGAAGGAGGAGTAATAAGAGGAGGAGATGCAGGATGGATGAGGAGGTAAAGAAATAGAAGGAGAAGGAATAAAAGGGAGAGGAAGAAAAAGAGGAGGAGTGAGAAGAGGAAGAGGAGGAGGGAGAAGAAAAGGAGGAGGAAGAGGAGGAGGGAGAAGATGAAGAGGAGGGAGAGGAGGAGGGAGAAGAGGAAGAGGAGGGAGAAGAGGAAGCGGAAGAGGAAGAGGAGGAGGAGGGAGAAGAAAAGGAGGGGGGAGAGGAGGAAGAGGAAGAGGGAGAAGAGGAAGCGGAAGAGGAAGCGGAGGAGGAGGGAGAAGAAAAGGAGGAGGGAGAGGAGGAAGAGGAGGAGGGAGAAGAGGGAGAGGAGGAAGAGGAAGAGGGGTCGACAGTTACCTCTCCGTTAAAGAAGTGATGGTTGAACATGTTGTAATGACAGAACTCCTCTGGCCCGTAAAACTGAGAATACCTGAAGATGGAGGAGAAGAGCAGGTCAGGGGTGTGAGAAACAAACCGTCCTCCATCAGTTTATTCTTTTCTTTGGTTATTAAGGTGTTTGGCTGCTGTATCCATAACCCCTCCCCCCGGGCGGTGTCTCCAGATGAACTGTTATGCCAGGACCAAAAATTGGCAGGAGAAATGTGCAAACAGGCTTCAGCTTGTCACAGGCTTATATGACCATTTACAGCTTTTCTCACACATACCAGTGAAGAGCAGGGAAAGAGCAACACTACACACTCCAAAAACTCTGCACACTGCAGGGTAAGTGTTAAATTGTTTTACATTTTGGGCAACGCTTAATGAAGTCTGGGGACTAATAACAGAATAACTCGAGTTTTAGACCTGAATGTCCTAACCCTAACCTCTAACCCAATCCCTAATCCTAAACCTAACTCTAAACCCGAACCTCAAACCTAATTCTAACCCTAAACCTAACCATTAACCCTAAACTGTAACTCTAACCTTAATCTTAATCATTAAGCATATACCCTAACCCAACCTTAAACCTAAACTGTAACCTTGATCCTATCCCTAAACCCCAAACCCTAAACTCTCTTACCCTAAACCTAAACTCTAACCTTAATCCTAACCATACACCCTAAACCTAACCCTAACTCCTTCCCTAAACCCAACCCAAAACTTTAACCTTGATCCTAACCTTAAACCTAGCTCTAAACCCTAAATCCTAAAATCTAACCTTGATCCTAACCCTAAACTGCAGTCTTGATCCTAACCCCAAACCTAGCTCTAAACCCTAAGGTTCGGTTTCCTAGACAGGGATTAAGACTAGTCTCTGACTACCCTTTCCTTTTCAAAGGAAAATCTCTATTCACAGCACTACATAATCCAGGACTAGGCTTAATGCCTGTCTGGGAAACTGTCCTAAACTTCAACCTTGATCCTAACCCTAAACCTAGCTCTAAAACCCTAAATCCTAAACTCTAACCTTGATCCGAACCCTAAACCTAAACTCTAGCCTTAATCCTAACCATACACCTTAAACCTCACCCCTAACCCTAATACTGCATTAATTTTAATTGGGTTTGGTGTGGAATGGTTGTGCCTGGCTGTTAAAGCCCATCTCAGGCGTGTCGTGAAGAAGCTGCTCATGAATTCTGGCGAGTTCATTTTAACTCTGGACAGAATCTGTAACTGAATAAAATGCAGCAGTAAAGAAACGGCTGGTGTGATTCATAGACCCCAGGACCTGCAGTTTTGTGTTTTATATCTGACATCTGTCTCTCTTTGTAGAGGTCAGCAGACATGGCTGAAGACACCATGGCGCAGGTTCCTGGAGCTGATCTGTGTGTGGGTCCCGCCCCCCAGCTTCTTCCGCGCTCCCCAAAATCACAGCGCAAAACAAGTCCCGCCTCCTTCAAATACACACAGGTGTGGCTTCCTTCTCCCCATTCAGACCGTTCTGGAGTCTGATGGCTTACAGCGCTGTGGAATCCAGGGTGGGATGGAGGGTGTTGGGGTTACAAAGCAGTATTTCTCAGTAACCTGATCATTCAATTATCCAAAAGGAATGTCCCTGATGTCTCCTATTGGACTGATTTAATTTTCTGAGTATATGAGAAAAGCCTGCTTTGTGAAGTCCCTATTGATCACCCCCACCCCACCCTCCAGCTGCACGATACGGACAGAATATTGTAACTGTGATTCCTTTCAAGATATTAAAGGGCCCATATCACCACTTTTCTGGAACTCTCCTTATTCTGGGTACAGCCGTTTAGCCACGCCCATTCATGCACTGAGTCGTGGACACATGGATAACCATGATTAAAAATGATACTTTTGTTAGATCTGGATTCATGGGAACACCCAGTAAGTCACCTGGAGCTGTGCTTGGTCACCCAGTCAGAAACACTGTGAGTGATTAGGGCTCATTTACATATTGGAGCCTTCAGTGATATCAGTATTACAGAGAACAATAACACGATAATAATTAATAGAAGATGTATTGTGCTGCTTTATACTGCACTGATAAAACTGTGTGTGTGTGTGTGTGTGTGTGTGTGTGTGTGTGTGTGTGTGTGTGTGTGTGTGTGTGTATATAGGAACAGCTCTCGTGTTTGCTGGAGAATCTGGAGGGCGAAAGCAAAAGGACAGAGGCTCGAATGGCATCGCTGAGGAAGCAGCAAGCCAACCTCACTGTAAGAGATTTCAGCACTTTTTCCTTTTAAACTGATCTCCCCTCTGACTTTCATGCATTTCTAAAGGCACTAGTGTACTCAGGAATGCGTTTGATTGAAAATTGCTTCAGATTTAATGTGTTAAAGCCCTGGGGTTTCAGCTTTTCAACTGTAATCGCTGACACACCCAACCCTGCGCGGTCTGATCCGTCTGCAGGCGAGCGCGGAGGCGGCGGAGCAGCAGGTTCAGGAGCGATTCGAGGGCATGCACCTGGCTTTAAAAAAAGATGAGCAGGCCGTGCTGGGCACGCTGGAGCAGGACCACAGGGAGAACAGCAGTAAACTGACCCGCCTCCTGCAGGACTGGACCCAGCACCTCAGAGTGGTGCGCAAAAACATCAGCACCATCAACAAACTGCAGGAGAGCAGCACTGACACTCAGCAGGAGGTAACACCGAGCCACAAGGCCATAACTGGGTTGAAAATAGTCTTGAGCTGGCCCTAATTTCTTCATTATTTTGCTTCCAAAGATACAGATACAGATGTTAATGTGTTCTTGAGAAACAGTTCTCCAGGTTTCCTGAAGGACTTTCAGAGCCTCTCATTTCCAGTCCAGTCCCTGAACCTGACCAGTTTCAGAGGAAAGAGCATCTAACTGAAGTCCTGAACCAGTGAAGAACCAGGAGCAGATGATTCCAGATGATCAGGC
>JBBIGB010146460.1:0-15372 GCA_037577075.1 Alestopetersius hilgendorfi
GCCACCCAACTTCCTCTTTTTTTTTTTTTTTTTTTTTTTTTTTTTTTTTTTTTTTCTTTTTTTCTTTTTTTTTTTTGGTGATTTTTTCATATATACACACATCTCGTCGTAGATTGTTTTTTGATATGGTTAGAACATAACCATCAACAGTAAACTTTTCCAGCTTGGTGTTCTTTGCTGTCTATACATTTTTCAGTGGCCTTTAATCAAATTCACTTTTCAAAGAGCCACTTGTAATGGGTTCTGCCAGGCCTTCTTACTCAGGATTTGGAAAGCAAAGTAAGACATGCTTGCATAACTGTGAGGCCAGCTAATGAAATGGAATTACCTGAATGCTAAGTCTTCGTTTTTGCAGTGGGTGAATCCCTGGGGAAAAGTTGGGAAACGTGCGGAGATTAGTGTGAGAGTGAACGGAGAATGAGAGTTAACCAGGTGCGGTAGCAGCTGCTGTGGCTACTTCAGAGCAGCTGAAGATTTATGAGAGCTGGAGTTGGAGGAGCTCCAGGCCAAGACTCATTACTGCTTACATTCATCAGCTGCTTACACAACCTAGCACACATCACTTGGCCTAGGACCTATCACTTAGCCTAACACCCATCACTTAACCTGAAGTCCATCAGCTCCTTCTGTCTCCCTTACTTTAATCTTATCCTGTTTTTCTTTACTCCTTTGTGAGTTTCTGCTGTGTTGTTTTCACACAAATGCATGTGCGAGTTTAGTAAAGGTAATCTCAGGTAGCTTCATGGTTCATTAGAAAGTGTAAGTCGTGATTCGTCAGGCGGGACTGTGTTGCTCAAAACTGAATTGGTCTTTTCAGGTTATCTGCAAACTGAACTCAATTGAGGACACTAGTGTGTCCTGTGTCTGAGTGCAGGACATCATCCAGAGGCACTGCTGATAACCTCAGACAGAAGATAAAGGAAGCTCAATACCCCTTCTGGGAATTAATGTCACACTTTGGCCCAGAGCCCTCGAGTGAAGGCCTGACCAATGGGCTGCTTGCACAGTGTAAGGTGATGCATTTCCTCTTTCCAGTAACATGTCCATTTATTTCTGGTCTTCTGAAATCTGTTATTCTCTCCTCACGTTTAAAGCCACTTTTGCTGCAAATCTTCAGGACCAGCTTTGGTAAAACTGCATCTTGGTAAAACTCGGCTCTGCCAGCCCCTGAGACTCAACTGCTACATACAGCTTGTCACATATTTGTGCTTCAATCAGGAACAATGATAAATATTTGGCAAATAACTTAAATCATCTGACGTGGAGCCTGATATCAAATCAGCTCAGATGGAGGTTCACGGTATTTAAAGTGAATTCTTAGCTCTGCTACTGCAAGAGTAACAAAACCGAACCTTCTACTGCCTGATATTATTATTTTGTAATTAAAATTCATGCTTAAATTAATGGGACACCTCATAATTTAGTTAACAGTGTTCAGTTGTTGATTTAAGTGTAGCTTTACAGGTTTAAGAACAGTTGTGGACTACTTAAGCACTGATGTACGTTGCTTTGGAAAAGAGTGTCTGCTAAATGCCGTAAACGTAAACATAAGACAAAATTTTTAGTGAAATAAATCTGCACTTGAAAAAAAAACAAACACTATTTCCATGTGTTTTACCCCAGGCTGGAGAAGACCACCTGGCTAAGGGGCTCCTTGGTGATGTGAGACCACCAGCCTGTGCAATAAGCCTGGACTTTTAAAGGGCTTGTATCATGGAAAGTAATATTTTTCATGATACAAGTAATTTAGGGAGGGGGGTTGGGGGGGTGGAGGGGTCATCCCTTTAAATAAAAAAATATATATATATTTGTCACTTGCTAGCCTTCACTAAAATACCTTTTAAAAGCTCACTAGGTCAAGTATTCATGATTCATGCAAAACATTTAACAAACATGGTGCAAAATGTATGAGTAACATGCATTCATGAAAAATGTATCACAGAAAGTGAATGGGGGAGTTTATCATGGCAAAAGTGTGAGCGATTTAAATTGCATGTGTGTTTACTTGAGTTGAAAATGCTGAATGCTTGTTCAACCACTTACGAGTGTGTGTGTGTGTGTGTGTGTGTGTGTGTGTGTGTGTGTGTGTGTGTGTGTGTGTGTGTGTGTGTGTGTGTGCGCAGGGCAGGGGGTACTCTTGGACAGGTTTGAGAACCACAAGTCTTGGTTGACAGCTAGCCCTGCTTTCGACCTGTCATTTATCCACTATGCAGCTCGCAGCGTGAACCAACTGCCCATCAATTTCAGATCTATGCCAGCTGTAACTGTTTTATTTTCTATGCATGCATTAATTTCATTTTTTAACTTCCTATTATTTTATGCCTTATTAATACGTCTGTTCTCTTCCTGTGAAGCACACTTTTGTGTATGACAATGGGCAAATATAAATAAACCTGACTTGACTTGACTTCATGACACTGGGTTGACAAAAGAAAAGACCACTTTCTGAACAACACGTCCATTTATTTCTGACATCTGCAATTATCTCTGTACCCGAAATAACACAAAGAATTGTTTCAAATTACATGTCTACTGTGAAAGCAGCTTTTGGCTTGGGGGTCTTGAACTACCAGCCCCCAAAACTGCTTCATAGAGCCTGTCCCAGATTTGTGCCTTAAGTAGGAACCTTTTTTTTTCTGTGGCTAAATATTAGAAAACTTCACCCATCAGACCCTGTGAATAACTAAGAGAACTGTTTCAAATCAGCTAAGGCCTTACGTTTGTTGCTGCATCAGGAACCAAACTGAACCTCCCACTGCATGTGATTATTATTTTGTAGTTAAAAATCATTCTTAGAAAAAATGGGACTCTTGTTCCTCACATGTATTGTTTACTATGTTTGGTAAAAAAAAATCCAATTAGAGAAGTATGCAGTTCAAATTCATACTGTACTGTAAAAACAGGACATTTTTTCCCTCCATATTTTAACTAGGCTGGAGAGGATCACCTGGCTTGGGGCTCAGAGGTGATTTGAATTTAAGACTCCAGCCTAAGGGCGTAATTAACCTGGAATTTTAAAGGACAACAACGTTTTGATTGTTCTGTTCTGAAACTCCCTGAAAACAATAAGAATACAGCAACATGTGCCACTTGAAATCCTCAGTAAAAATGTCTTTCAGTAGAAACCCCAGCCCCCAAGCCCCCAAGCCCCCAAGTCCCGGTTTGACAACAACACCCCCTAACCCATGGACCCCCAATTACTGCTGGGTATTTTGAACCATGCATGTAAACACTGAACATGAAAACGGGGCATCAGTACATGGGCTACAGCTTCTAACTGCACACTGGCGAGATTGGAGCTACACGGGCCGGGTTTCTTGGCGAGTTATTCACACAACTGTTCTACACACCTGTCACCCATCACACACCTCTCCACCACACTTCCATCAACACACACAGTCACACACTGTCCGTGTCCCGCTAATAGACATTTCATTAGCACATAACTATGTGGTATTGTGGGATGCCAGGCTGAACACCTAACATAGTGTGTGTGTGTGTGTGTGTGTGTGTGTGTGTGTGTGTGTGTGTGTGTGTGTGTGTGTGTCTGTCTCTCATCAGCAGCACAACCTATTCCAGTCCTATTTTAACAACCCGCCACACACAGAGAAACACGGCACCAAAGTGTCGTCTACTGATTCTGTGGTTCTCAGATGAGGAGTGTATGTGCAGCTGACTGCAGCCGATCACCCGAGACGTGTTCAGCGTGTGAAATGTGCTTCTTTCGTTGAAGTGCTGTTGTAATCATGCTTGTGTACCTTCGGCCCCACCAGTTAGCAGCATTAGCAAAGCTGACTTTAAATTAATCGGGGTCTTATTAAAATTTCCCATTCTACCTTCAATCGGTGCCGCAGTTTTATACAAACTCTTTGAATGGCGGCCTAGTGGTTAGGGAGTTGCCTTAACCACTATACACTTCTGTGTCTGAAACCACACCCACAGGTCCACCTTAATGAGCTGGATGTGGTTTGAGCAGGCTGGGAGAAGGAAAGAGAGGAAGGGAATTGGGCGAATGTGATTTACTTAGCTTTCGCTTTAATGACATTCATTATGCTTTAAAACTGATGTGCTTTTGCTACTAAGACCTCACTCCGTTTCTCTTTCTCTCTCTCTCAGACGTTGTGTTCATGACTCAGTGATTTGTCCAGCAGACTCCAGCCTGGCAGAGTGTATGAGTGTGTCTGAATCAGTCTGAGTTTGATTCTGGATGTCGTGTCCACACAGTAGGGCCTGAAATACAAGCTGAGCTCAGCCAGAACTGAGAGCAGAGCTGAGTCACTGCTGTTTCTAGCCATGAACGCACAGCAGAAACACTGCAGACTTATAATGAGCTGTTATCGCTCTCCATCCCTGATCTCAGCCTTAATAATCAAAATGCACAACATGTTTACTTTTGGGGCACTAAATATAGAGCTGTCTCTGTTCTCCTTCTGAGGTTGGAACACCTGAGTAAGATGTCAGCCTCAGTGCTCTGTGACACAGATTCTACAAGTTTGTGAGACTATCTTGGAATGCCATTCTTCTGAAGCCGTTGTTTTGATGATGTGTTGGAGAATACGTCTCACAGTCTCACAGTCTCACAGTCCTGAATCATGGTCTCACAATCTCACTGTCTAAGTCTCAATGTCTCACAAACTCACAGTTTCAGTCTCAAATCTCAGTCTGAGTCTCACAGTCTCACAATCTCAGTCTCACACTCACAGTCTCACAATCTCAGTCTCACACTCTCAGTCTCACAATCTCACAGACTCAGTCTCACACTAACAGTCTCACAATCTCACAGAGTCAGTCTCACACTCTCAGTCTCACAATCTCACAGTCAGTCTCACACTCTCAGTCTCACAATCTCACAATCTCAGTCTCACAGTCCTGTATCATAGTTTCACCATCCCAGAGGCTCAGTCTGAGTCTCTCAGTCTCATAGTCACACTCTCCCAGTCTCCCAGTCTCAGTCTCACAGTCCTGTATCATAGTTTCACCATCCCAGAGGCTCAGTCTGAGTCTCTCAGTCTCATAGTCACACTCTCCCAGTCTCCCAGTCTCAGTCTCACAGTCGTGTATCATAGTCTCACGATGTAACAGTCTCTGTCTCAAAGTCTCACATCCCACAGCTCCACATCTTTCAGCCCCACAGACTCACAGCATCACAGCCTGTTTGAAGGATGACTCATCTGAGCACATCACTGTTTTCCAATGCTTGTCTTTTTAATGAAGGGTTTCTGCGCTGCATTCTTACTAATTCCTAGCTGCAATCCCCCTCTGTGTAGTTGTGAATGAACTGTTTTCACTGGCACAGTCAGATCACGTCCTGCCTGGAGCTCTCAGTCGCCTGAGGAACAGCTGCTCCTCTATACTGCACTAAAGCAGCAGCGTCATGCTCACAGATTGACCACTTTCCCCACAGTATCCAGCCTTGTTTACTGACATCCTTCACACACAGCTCTTTTTAGTCACTGACCCGGTGAGCAGCTTGTGTAATGAATCTGAATCACCTATTAGTCTTACATAGATTTTTTCCAATAGATCTTCCTGGTCCAGAAACAGAGTCAGCTAGACGTGCTCAGGAATTTTATACGCAGAGCACGGCTGGATGTTAATTTCTTATTTATATCCTGTGGTGTACTATAAACACAGCCAGCCAGCTCTGCTGCACAGTGCTTCCCAGCATAGTCAGTGACACCTGAGTACTGGTGCAAGACACAAAACAGCATGAGTGTATCAGAGGTTCCTTACACACACAGCACAGTGTATCTGCAGCCTGAGAGAACACACTCAGCTTTATTGTACTTTTGCTTGGAAAGATGCCAGCGTGTGCTTTGAAACTGATCTCTTTCTGTATCACTCATGATTGGTGAGTGAGCCCACATTCTAAAACCTGTCTGTCTGAGAAGTGCAGAGTTCATTCTGTGGTTAAAGCTCAGGGTTTTAATTTGGGATTGGATTTCTGTTGGGCCCGACAAAATGTGGAGCTTTATGCTGGGTCCGGGCTGATTTATCATTTGGGTTTGTTTTCTAATGAAGGACTACTTGTCTTAGTGTTAGCTGTATTGGAAATATCTCCAGAGTTTGAGGTTGATGAGAGGAATGTGTTCAGTTGGTTGACAGGTTACTTGACCTTTTTCCTTTTTTTGTTCTACCAAAGTTTGTCATTCATTTTTTGCAGGTAGCAGCAGCAGTGGATACACAATAAACAGTGAACTGTGATCACGCCTGAACTCTGAGCTGACTCAACTTTCCACGCTACACATCATTTTTTATAATGCACATGCAGATACATGCATAAAACACATCCATGTTACTTCTGTACTTGAATACTGTCTCAAGATTTCTGTATTATTGTATATCTGTATTAAACTGATGCTGATCAGTGTGTTCTTTTTTCACATGAATATTGTTAAATATGCCAAATAAACCTAAATTGAATAAATACCAATAACATTACATATGTGTCTTCTTTGTGAAAGTCCAGTATTACTTGTATTACCTGGTTTAACTAATAAATCTTGATACTTTTACTGCTTTTCTGTTTATTTGCAATCACTTTTTGGAAAGACGAATTATCACCCACTGAAAAAATGTAACAGTTTGCATAGGAAAGTTTTGCACACTACTGTATACTGTATTTGTACAAATAAGACGCAATAACATTCCAGTATTGCTTGTTCTCCATCTGGCAGCTCCACTTTACCCTTCTTAGTTTATTGTTTATGTTTATATTGTATTTATATATGTGCATTCTGTGTGTCTTTTTGTACTCTGTAAAAATTTTAGCCCTTCATCTCCAGCTCTCAGGGAAATTGTCGAAATCATGTGGGATTGCTATGGCAACTGTAGTCTAAACTAGGCCTCCAAACTGTTTCGAGGAACAAAAATGAGAAGTGATGACTGAAGTTTCTGCAGGAACAAAAATGAAAAAGTAATTATAGTTTTCTCCTTCTGGAACAAAAATGTTGATTTATCTCAGTCCTAACAACACCCATGGAAATAAGAGGACAAAGGTGAAGAAAATGATGAGATCTCCAGAGTGTCTCATAAAGACATATATTCTCAGTTTCTTTCACCGTTTACACTTGACTGAGTGGAACAGGCACACAAACGGGTGTTAATTGTAACGTCATCTCTGAGGCGGACCTTCCAGTCCCTACATGAAGTCGTCAGCAGTTTGTGGAAGAGTGAGTTGCAGCAGCAGAGTGAAGTCACTGGGGAGTTCGAGCTTCACTCATTAAAACATTCACAAAAGGAAAATCAGACTCAGAGAACTGTGCTCACAGATGATTAATTCACTGTTACTGGATAAAGTCTCTAATTTACATAGACTGATATTCGTCTTTGTGCTCTGCAGGGTAATACAACTGCTCAGACCTGACCAACAGTTTGATCATTATTCAGATTATCTATGGTCACGTTGTATTTTTGGTCATTTCTGACCTTTTCTTATTTTTGTCCAATGGTCATTACTCATTACTAATCAATAGTCATTAGTCCTTTTCATGAATGCTTGTTTAATTTTGGCCCGTTTTCATGAGCCATTATAAATTAATAGTCATTGATCATTTTTGACCAGTGGCTTTTGGTTATTTTTGACATTTTGTCATCTGGACGTTTTTGTTATTCTGCTTTTTTGATCAGAAGTGGGTTGTTTTTGGCCAAGGAACATTAATCATTTTTGACCAGAACATGGAATATTGGTCATTTTTGATTATTTATTAATATTATGTTCTTACCAGTGGTAACTTGATTTTTGATCAGTATTAAATTGTGTTTTTTGGTTATTTTTAAAAAGATTTCTATGGTTCGTCATTGGTGTTTTTTACCTGTAGTCACTGGTTATTTTTGTCTTGTAGTTATTTTTCATTTTTTATTCAATAGTTATTGATGTTTTTGGCCAGTGGCCCCTGGTTATTTATAACCCTTGGTCATTTTTGACCCTGTGTAGTCACTGGTGTTTTTGGTCATTAGTTATTTATGACGAGTCATCATTGGTTACATTTGATCAGTCATCACTGGTTATTTATGAACAGCGGTTATTGGTTGTATTTGATGGTTATTCGTAATTTTTGATGAGTGCTTTTATTTTATATTTGACCAGTGTCTGAACACCAGTTGTCTGGATTCTGACCATGTCCCTAATAGACCAATACTGGCGAATCAAAATGACTTGGACTCAACTGGACAAAATCACAGGGGACCTTCACCATTACTAACAATATTAGAGACTCAAGAGCCTCCAGAAGAGGAGAGCAGAGCACACTTGTAAAGGAATCTGGCACTTTATTTGTACATTGTCCTTGTTAGGGTTTTTCATGTACTGCTGTAAATATAAGCACTTGCTTTGATTAATAAACGTGAATAAAAATAAATGGGTGCCGTTACTGTATTTCTTATATAAAGAAAATGGATGTTGCGCCGATTTTGCTGAGGAAGGTATCCTAATTCATCAGTGTCTAGAGTTTACTTCTTGGGACTAGCCTCTCTTCACTGAGGATGTGAATTGCGAGACCAGAGACTAGAGATGTTCCTGTTACTTGTAGAGTGTTGACTTGTTCCCAACTCTGTTATGCTTTTGTCTGGAAGAAAGATCTCTCACTTCCTTTCTTTGTCCCAGCTGATTCATCTCTCTCTCTCTCTCTCTCTCCCTCACCGCCCTTCTGGTCCTTCTGGGGTTTAATTGGATCCTGATGTTGGTTCTCCTCCTTGTTGACCCCTTAAAACACGCCCCCCCCACCCCCACCCCCATCTCCGGGTGTAAATGTGTCTTTGGCGGAGGTTCGTGCCCCGCCCAGAAACACTCCAGGGGCAGCTGTATTTGCAGGAACGAGGTCGGGGTAATTCAGTGAGCAGAGTCTTGGAAAACCCCACCGTTCTGGAACACAAATCAGGGGTCAGTGATGGAGATGAGCTGAGGCTTTACTGTAGGATACACAGTGTGACTGTGTATTACTGTAAAAATATAGACATAACACTTTTTAAAATATATTTGCAATCAAGATAATCATATTTTCTGTCTGTTTAGAGTGACTGATCATACTGAGACTTATTAAGTATTCGTGCCATATGTGTGCTTTTGGGAAGAAAGACAAAGGCCACACCCAGTGTCATCTCTTGTTGCCTCTCTCCCAACAGCTACAGCTGAAGCTAAATACGTCCAGAGCATTATCACAGAGCGGTTTTATGCAAAAAAAAAAACCTGTTATAGTTGAAGCTAAGCCTTAGCTAAGCCTTAGCATTTATGCTGAGAACATGATGCTAATTAAATGGATGTGGTTGAAGCTAAATAATTGGCCAGTAAAGCCTAATTCTGAATCCACAGTATTAGCACAGAGCTTTTAAATGCAGAGCTGTTTGATTAGCACAGAGATGCCTTATTAACACAGAGAGATTTTATTAACAGAACTGTTTTATAAGCACACAGATGCTTTATTAGCATTCATTTGCTCAGAGCCATTTCATTACCATAGAGCTGTCCCTAACAGTGAAATGTTTTATTAGCAGAAAGGCTTTATTAACACAGAGAGATTTTATTAGCACAGAGCTATTTAATTAGCACAGACATGTTATATTCACCACAGGGATGTTCATGAGCGGAGCTGTTTTATTAGCACAGTGTCACTTTATTAATACGGAGATGTTTTATTAGCTCAGAGCTGTTTAATGGGTTGTCTAACTCATCATTTCTTACGATTTTTTCTCACTGTAATAACAGGGAAAATAAAATTTTTCATTTGAAATGTTCAAATGAACTGTCCCCAAGTGTTTAGCATCCGGTGCTCATGAGAAAAGATGTTTCTTCACCAGTGCAGGGTCCACAGCCGCCTCTTTGTCTGAGCACTGAACCCAGCAGGGATGGAGAGCGGTTTCTGTAGAACTCAGCACGCGTTCAGCAGCTGTGATAACAAATGTGGGTTTGCGGTCGGACCTGTGAGTGCTGGAGAGGGGCAATTTTCCAGATGAAAGGCAGGATCCATCCTGTCAGCCATGAGTGGTTTTATTTGATTTGACATTGTGTGCTGATGCGAGGCCCAGGGCGGTCAATCATATCGGCTTTATTACGGAGAAAAGGCCTCATTAGAGTAACAGGGCCTCATGATTCAGACCCGCCGGCCGTCCGGGAGGTGCAGATGTTGCCGCTGACCAGCTGACCCACTTCTCTCCCACCACCAGGCTCAAACCTGATGACCTTTCTACCTCTGCCTCATTAGTCATGTTTACACCAGTGATTGTAGGTCAGATATGATGATGTGCACAGTCCATTTGCTGTCAGAACACGTGGAACAGGCCAATATTAGACAAGATAAATGGTAACATTTATCCCCTTCATAACTATTTGTGTTTCCTCCCATTAACACCAAATCAAACAGGCCTAGTGACACAATGTCGGTGTGCATTTTAACATATAGAGACATATAGCAACTCACTAATATTACAATGTGCTTCTTTTGTATTCATGCTACATTGAATTGATTTGCCATTAATCACTGTGTTAATTATGTGATTCAGTTTTTAAATTAGGTGGGGTTTATTTAAACATTTATTTTCTTTGAATTATTCAAGTTCTGTAAACACGGTATGGCTTTGCTCGTCCAGGCAAGAGGCGCACATGCAGACTTCCAAAAGAGCTTCGATGGCCAAAACACAAACAGAAGAAGAAACAAACATAAACCGATGATAGTGTGAGGGCGAACAGACAACTAGCACGGGGCACAAGAGTAACTTAAATACAAAGACCAAACACAAGACAGCTGCTGTCATTAATTAGTTTCCCAAGTGTTTTAACTTAAAGGTCCTTCAATAAACTTAAACAATGAAGATGTGTCAACACTGCATCATTTCTCCTATTTTGATTGTCATTTCTTTTAAAAGTTATGCTTTACAGAACAATATTTTTTTTTTTAATTAGAAGAAATGTCAGTATTTTCTCTACAGAAACAACAGGTCAAATACAACAAAATTTCTTTCTCCAATTAATTTTAGATTTACAGTGAAAATGGATATCATTGGTGACTGATGTTTCCAAATTCTGATGAACAATTCCATTTTTGTTCTAATTTAAATTTATTTTTACTGTGAAAACCTGATTCAGCAGCAATAACTGACAGTCAAGTAAAATGACATGACCTTCCACCCTCAAAGTTTTACTGCAGTGATGACAGCTGTTTGTTACACAGATGACAAACAAAGACACACTGGAAAACCCGGCACTGAAATTCATCCACTGGATCCACTGAAGAAAACATCTAATGAATTAAGGACTCTTTCTACAGTACTGACAAACACTTTCATCTGTTTGAGTTTGTTTAACTAGTGACATTCGCGGCATTCTTTTTTATTTTTCATTTATTAGTGTTCAAATAGGTTAAGAGCGTAAGTTGCTCTGTCCATGCTGACGTTTGTATTGTTGTGCTGTAAAGGTAAACCGGGGGCGTGGCCTCTGATCAGTTCATGATTTGACAGTACAATATGCGCTCATCCCTGGAATCCTTAATCTGCTTTTAAGGCTGAACTTTGAAGGGAACTATAATACAGGCTGATATTTAGCCTCAAGGCTTTTATGTCATTTTTCTGACATATTGACTGGGAAATTAAATAGATGGAAGTCATTGCAAGTCATTTTAATGAACTAAAAACTAATTATCATGTAGTAAATTGCATATATGAACGTGTGGGCATAAAGCTTCAAACAAGCTTGATTTCAGTAGTGGTGGAGACTGGCTATAATTAAAACTCTCAGACCAGACAGAACAAAAAAAAGGAGGAAAATGAATTGACAGTAAATAAACTGTGTCCTTCAAGAGACCTGGGCAATTTTATACAGCTTCATCTTCTGGTAATGACCACCATAAAACATTCTGAACATTCAGGCCAACTCTGAGCTGTTACATCTTCACATCACAGAATGAGGTGTTTTCACCGTCTTTGGAATTGATCCTGTATCTGTTCAGAGAGTACAGACACACTTTGAAGTGCAGAAGCTGAATTTTTTATTTTTGTGGGTGCACCGCACTGCACATGGACCTGAATCTGTAACTAGAATCGAACATCTCAACCCTTTGTTTTACATTTTACCCATCTAGATGTGAAATTAATAATATTTACCTAATTATGTCACTATTAACATGGCTAAAACCTAGGGCTGGGCAATGAATCGAAAAGTAATCGAAATCGACATTCAGAACCTATAATCGATCAAATTTTTCCAGGTCGATTATTTTTATTCCTTTCCCTTTAAAAACACTACCGCGTGTGGTGTCATGTGACCCCGCTCAGTTACGTTACGTTATTCCGCCGACATGTCGATCATGGAGAGCTTCAACACTGAGACAACTGAGCAACTTCACATAGTCAGTGAACTATGAGGGCAAAATAAATAAATAAATAAAATAATCGTTCATTAATCGTAATCAAGTTAAAATGTTCACTTAATCGAGATTTTGATTTTAGGCCAAATCGCCCAGCCCCACTATAACCTAATTAATTGGGTTTATCTTAACTCTTCACTCTGTATGAACTGGTTTGAATAAGGACTTCTCTTTTGTGTTTATTTTTGACTTTTAAAATGACATAAAACAGTAAAATGTGTAGGATGATTTTTTCTTTTAAAAATAATTTCTTTAGACTCACTGCCTTTATTTTACTCTATATGATACTGAAAATATCATACACTAGCTAACTCTGCTAACTGAAGTTGAACCTTGCTAAGTCTGCTAAATGAATGTCCTGCTGGTGTGATCTGTTATGAGTGAACAGCTAGACTTCTTCTCCATCTCCATGTAGTTAGTAAAATACACACAATGCTACCCACTGCATTGATGTAGCAAACTGTTCAAAGTTCAGGCCTTTACTGCTGACACCACAGAATGTCAGCACAACACTAGAAACGCAAGTATCAGCCGCTGCTGAGACCTGATCCTCCACCTGTCCTCCACTCCAGCTTTGGGTCAATGCCTTTCCAGGCAGTGAAAGCCTGGGGGGAACAAGAGGCTGGTCAGTAAGTTTTAAATAGCCCTGCTCACCTTGGCAGGTTCCTGTTACCCGCTGTCGGGCCAGAGGAAACATCAGAGAGATCGATGAGCTGAGATGAGGATGAAGAGAGGTATGCAAGCTTACACACTATAGTTCCACTCTGACATGGATGTCCTATATCTCTCCTATAAATCTGTGATTATAGATCAACACAATGACAACATTGATTAAGGTTTATCAGACCAGGCTGCTTTTTGAATGAGACGGAGTACAGGGCAGCCAATCAGGGCAGAGCTCATATTCATATGGTCCGGGCTTAGTAAAAAACTCCCTATTAAATTCAATGGGATAAATAAAGGGAGGAAGCTGATATGTAGAAATAAATTAAGACTGAATTTGATTAAAGTGGAGCTCAGGCAGAAAATTGGAATGTACAAAAGAGTTATGAGCTCTTCAACAATACTCATGTGCCTTCAGGGATCAGGATAGTATCTCATGTTGTTGTAGCAACTCGAGTGATAGAGTGATGATGGCCGCTTGTCCTCTGCAGGAATGACAGCATGACAGCATGCTTAAGGCAGTGACACTTTTAGCCACAGAGTGGCAGGATGATTATATCTCACCTCTGCATGTGTGCGCGCACACACACACACACACACACACACACACACAGACACACACACACACACACACACACACACACATACACAGTGCTCTCTCTGAGGACCTATATGATTATATGTACTTGAATGAAACACCCAGTAGTGGCTCCTCGGCCTAAAACCTGCACTCAGTGTTAAAACAGCTTGCAGTAAAGCCCTTGGGTGCTCTGGAGCCTGAAGACATTTCTGCCCATTGTGTATTTAGGACTGTATCTTTACTGTATCAGCATTTCAATATCTTCCAGTCCGGTTATAGAAACACTTAAACAAAGTGGATCTCTGAGGTTGTGTTAGTTAGTTTCCTCCAAAAACAACTACAAGAAATGGAACATACATGAGTCAAGTCAGTTTTATTAAAAGGCACCTTTTAAGGTTCTTGTTGAAAAACAGCTTTTTCAACAAGAACCTTAATAGAACCCTAGAGAGTAAGTGAAGTGCAATGGGGGCAAGGGAAAACAGCTCAACGTGCTTGGAGGAGAATGCTGACTGCTAATAATATCTCATGCTTGCCAGCACCACACTGAGTGATGGGGGAGAGGAAGGACCACCCAACCCATCCAGAGACAGAGAGAGACGCCAGTCATGCTCTGTTGGACATGGATGGCTAGGGCATTGCAGGAGACTGAACCCATGACCTGCTGATCAGAAGGTTATCAGTATGTTTCTGTGGAACCCCTGATTGTACCTGACAACAGACGCCATCACTTTTGAACCCATGAGTATTTATTGGCAAGCACAGACAGTTTAACCACAGAATCCATTGAGTTAACAATGGGGTGGAAGTAGCTCTGTGGGTAGGGTACTTGACTCCAGACCAAGAGGTCATGGGTTCGAATCCTACCTTCAGCACCACCACTGGGTCCTTGAGCAAGACGCTTAACCCTAAGTTGCTCCAGGGAGAGACTGCCCCCTGTAGGTAGGGAATGGAAGTCGCTTTGGGTAAAAGTGTCTGATAAATGCCGTAAATGTAAATGAAATGTAAACAAAGGCAGAATGGGCTGCTGGACTGTCTGTGAATATCTGATTATGTAGTGTGTTTTGTTGAGATCTGTCATGCCCAAATGTGGGGGGCCTAATGAGAGGGTCACCTCCCTTTCTACCACCCAACCACTCATCAGGCCTAGGGCACAGTGGGCACAATTCAGACTTGGGCTTGCCTCATGAGTCTAAGCCAATGCGGAGTAAACACATGGATTCTAATTATGCAGTGCATCCAGCATAGACTCAAGTCAGTTTGTTGTTGCTTTGACGCCTGGACCACCGTTTGTTCCAAAATGTGTCTGTTCTACAAATATAAAGGCTCGGCTCTGTGTCTCTGAGACTGTGTTGGCGTTTATGGTCTTCTGTGTCTTATTAGCAGAAGCAGGAACAGCTCCACACTCTAATGACCTGGGAGTTTGTGTGTGTGCGTGCGTGTGTATGTGTGCGTGTGTGGGGGGGTGCGCCGAAAATAAAATACCCTGCAGTCTTGTTACCGAGCAAGCTTTCACTTCTGTCTGTCTCTCCAAAGGCTAATAAAACAGGCAGGATGCCAAAAAGTTAAGACGCATCTCCAGTGTCATGTGACGCATCTTGTGACCTCCTGATGTTGTTATAGGACCGACATTCCAGCCAGGATGGTCGGCAGGGTCTAAGTCACACGAAGAACCTGCACAGTGTCCCCGAGAGAGAGAGAGAGAGAGAGAGAGAGAGAGAGAGAGAGAGAGAGAGAGAGGGGAAAGAAATTTTTGCGAAACCTCACACGTTGGGA
>JBBIGB010146766.1:0-15361 GCA_037577075.1 Alestopetersius hilgendorfi
GTGATTTTTTTGCCGTCTTCTCTGTGGCTCTGGGTGAAGAGTTTTGGAAAAACACCATTTATTGCAGTTCAGTCAGTCTTTCACGATATGTACAGTAAATTTGCTATATATTGTGCAGCCCTAGTGCACACATGCTGTATGAAATGTTGCTTGTGAAGCAGGTGCATACAATAATAAAATTGAAAATAAGTCGCATATAACCTACAAATAAAAATAAAATAAAATAAAATATACAAGCTAATCTATAAGAAGAAACACTGGGGCCCATCACTCTCAAAAAAAAAAGAATGAAGCTTTAAATGGGCTGGTACCCTAAAGTCACTGGGGGTTTGCCTGTGGATAAGTCTCTTTAGTTAGGGAACATCATTTCACCATGTTCTGTTGCACTTATAATTTTGGACATTGCATTGTGCAATTCCAATTATACAGCAATACAGGCACAGTACAGTATTTTGCTTTTTTTTCTTGGTGATGTGCTGAGATACTCTGAAACACAGTACTTTGAATCTGAGTAATATTGCATAATGCTTGCATATGACTGTATTTTGTCTCAGCAAGTAAACTCCAAAACATTCATCCCCTGATAGCGCGACCTCTCTGTGCTATCGCCGTCCACTGCAGTGCAGCAAGCTTGAGCTTTGCAGATCCATCAGTGCCACCCTTGCACCAGCTCTGGCAGCTGTTGCTGATGGCAGATAATCCACAATCCCCAGCCTGATACAAGCAGGATTTAACTCCAGCCATGATACCAACATCTGTCGAGACCTCAGAATGGGCAAAGCCAGCACAGAGAGTGAACGTTCAACAAAAACACTCCCGTTTCAACAAAGGGAAACTACTTTTGAAAGCCCGCGCTGGGACACGGTAAGTAGTTATGCAGGATGTATTGTTTTTCTTTTTTGATGGTTAAATGCTTAATATAAATGACAGTACTACAAAAGAGGAATTCCACTGAAAAAAATATGTGCAGAACTGAATTGTTGGGATGTTAATTCATCCAGAGTGATTTGAAATAATTTTCTGCATTGTAGAGAAACCTACTTGGACATATTTACAGTGGTGGTGACAGGAATTAGAGGTCTTGGTATGTTGATAATGTTTATTACAATAATCTAGATCTGAACAAATAAAATATGTTTGGGTACTACTTTATCTTAGACAATGTCTCCGGTCTTAATTACTGACTTATGCAGAAATGAAAAAAATTAAAACTTACATAATAAAGGTATGATGATGATGATTAGGCTGGAGGACAATCCTTTTTTATCAAACTTTAATACAACTGGATTATTTTGAATTCATTCAGAATTATCAAAAAATGTAAACTGAAGCCAAAAATGGCCAAAGTAAAAAAGGAGCGATGCAAAAGGTCCTAAACTTTTTATCATTTGAGACAATCCACATTTAAAACAAAACAAAGCAATGTTTTCCAAATGAATGAATGTAGGAATTAAAATAAGTGCATACTCACTAGATTATAATAATGGCTGATAAATAGGTCTAACATAAATTCGATGCAACACAACTAGGCAGAAAACTATTAGAAATGAATGTGAAATTAGAAATGAATGTGAAATTACCTTTAATTATTCTCTGTAACAACAACAGTGTTCCATATGAAATGATGTTTGCATTTATTACATTTCTGAAACAGAAGCCAACTCAGACACAGGTGTGTGTGATGCTGGATCACGCTCAATGATGCATGAATGGCGTGTCGATAGGAAATGATTGCCAAGGATCTTACAGCTTTGACTAATCAGCGAGCTGTAAATAACCTGCTGTTTGCAGTCAGTTTTCCAGTTTCTTCCAGCAGGAAGCATCAGTGTCACAATAGTCATGTCTCAACTTGTACTGATGCACTTTGCCGTCACATATTCGTTATTTATCGTCTGCGGGGAAGAATGCACACAGCTTATTATAGCAAGTGTCTGGAAAATTGCTCACAAAAGTGCTGTCACATTCAGTACTCACTCTTCGCGTGTTCTGTCCCATGTTTTGGCAAAAGCAATATCCTGGCTGGAGTGTGCTTGCTTTCATTTCCATGGGATTTTACAAAAACTGCAATTCACATGGTAAGCGGAAAGTAGGCCAGTATTACTAAAGCAACCAGCAAAAGCATTTTAATCAGGCTAAAAATCCAGATTCACCAGAAATACGCAATCCGACAATAATTTCATTCTGTGCAGTTCTCTAAAACAGAGAGAAAAAACGCAGCGGGATGTGTGTTCTGTCCTACAACCAAGATGGGCACAATTTTTATATATTATATAAAATATAATCTGCTTGTGTTCTTCATAAAATGATCAAATGCAATCATTAAAAGAATGTGAAAAATACAATCACAAATCATTACAAACACACATCTCATCTTGAATATGACTAGTTCTCTGCCAGAAAATTTGAGAACACACTCTATCCCCTGTTATTTAATATCTGGGCTTCAGTAAAATCTGTTTAAGCTCTAGCACGGGTGATTCTTTCCCTAAAAACAAGATTTCATTTGCCGCGTTGTTTCTCACGTTGTTTGTCCATGTGCTTATCAAGTCTTAAATCTGATCTCTGCACATGGCCTTCTAATGGGCCCAGATGAAAAAAAAAATTAAGCTTTGCTGAGTTAATTTAGATTTATGGAGCGCATGGTGCTTAAATTATGCTGGGTAACACGAAGCCCAATATGAGCTTGGATAAATTTCCCTATCCCAAATACACAGCAGTATTTAAAAAATAACACAAACAAACACAGATCTGAATGTCTGGATGAGAAGCCAGTGTTAAAAAGTATGTGCTCTATTTCACCTGTAAAATACAATCAGCAAAGTCAGTTCTGCCTGGAGAGTCACATGAAGGATGTTGTGGGTAAAGTCTATCAGCCGTGATGAAGTATTCCTTCAGAGAGGAGGGACGTATATGACCTATAGAACACACGGTGGAAGAGCATGGCCTGCTTTCACAATAACAAACAAGACGAGGAAATTAATAACACATCTTCGTTATCTTTCTTTCTTTCTTTCTCTCTTTCAGTTCATTTCTTTATTCTTACTACATTTCTTTATCCTCTTACTATTTTTTCTTTCTCTTGCTTTCTTTCTTTCTTTCTTTCTTTCTTTCTTTATTCCATCTTTCTTTCCTTCTTTCTTTCAGTTTATTTTTTATTCCATCTTTCTTTCTTTTTTTCTTTTTTTGGGCTTTGTTTTCTTTCTTTCCCTCGCTACCTTTTATACCATCTAATAGAATACTTATGTTTGCGGTTAGATGAAAGAAAAGACTTTCTATCCTGCCTTCCGTAAGTTTGTTAACTTGCTAACCCTAAGATATTACCCTCTGCTACACATTTCCTACCATAATTCTTGAAGAAACGTTTGGCAGCAGTTGTCTCTTTTCATTTGTGTATTCTCTTCATGTTGATTAAAGAGATTTAGCTTTTATGCCACTTCATATTTACACCTCTGTGAAAAACGAACTTATGGATAGAGTTCAGTACTTTGATGGAGTGAAACAGTTCCATTTTGTTTTTTAAGAATTTATAGGAGGATTAAAAAAACTACAGTGGAATATCTCACTACAGTCTGCTTCTATCAGCAAATTTTCACTTGATTTTGCCTTTTATCCATTGGTTCTCAACTGAAATGTCCAAAAATATAAGCATTAACATGTATTACAAATCAGTCAATGCTGTACTTAAGAACAAGTAACTGAATAAATGGAAGTAGTTTTCTTTCTCCATCATTTTCTTTTATTATTCACACGCTGCCATTTTACACTTTATAAAATTGTGTCTATTATTGAGAATGATTATTTGGCAAGACGAGTTTCAGGCAGACGCGTGCATGAATACATGACCGCCCTCATCAGGAGTGTAGCAACGCCGCTGCTTATCGTGATTTCTTCAATTTGTCATACTGCTAGGCTCTGCTCCCTTCTCTAGTGTTTAGCCATGATGAAATTGTTCTCTATAAACCTGCCAGAAATTTGCATGTGATCACAAACAAAGCCTTTATTAATCCCCAAGAGTCTGCAGAGAGTTCTGTCAGATTGTAATGATGTAGAATAAGGTGAAAACAGTGCAGTGCTAATCTGCTAACACTTCATTTTAATTCCCCACACCCCCATGTTCACCTCATGTTCCTGCCATAGCGTGTCATAGGTAATGTCAGTCCATGATGTCAGTCCTTGACTGTCATCAATAAAGTCCCTGTTGGTATAAAGTGGCATTATCAGATGCCCTTATCCAGAGTGACTTACAGTTATTAGTTATGGGTACCGACCCCTGGAGTGTCTTGCTCAAGGACACAATGGTAGGAATTGGGGGCTTGAACATGCGACATTGTGGCCATTGGGTTGTTTTACCCACTTGTTCAAACGGTCAGTGAATAAATTGCTTTGGTGTAAAGTGTGCTTTGTGATGTTACATCAATTTTACCGTAATTAGTTCAAGAATGGAGCTGTTATTTCCAGAACAAGGTTGTTTTCTGTCATGGATCTGTTTTTGTTGACCCTGTTCGCATGTACTTTTGACCTGTTCTGACGCTGACTCTTGGAAAATTTGAAGAAACAAGCCCGCACTTGCATTCAAGCCCCCCAGGCTCACTGTCTTTACAGTGGGGAACATGCCACAGAGCTCAACCACTCCATCATTGTTTTAGTCAGCAAAATCTTGTGTCCTAAAGATTTGGTAGGAAATGTAAAAGAAATCCAAACTTTAATAGATCATTAGAGCTGTATTTTATCCTAGAGAATGTTGGACTTTGTCTGTATTGATCATCATGAAAGTAAAAAAAATGTTTTACAATTATAAGTAATCAAATCAATAAATAGATACACAAAATCGAGTCAGGTAAGGTTTTGAGATGATGGAAATAATACAGTAAACAATTACATTTTTTATTTGTATTATTTAAATGACCTACATACTGTTAAAAAAGACCAACAAGATAAACATTTATACCATGAAAGCTAAGACATGGGGTATCATATTTAAGCTGCTTTTTATATATGTATCCCTTTATGATAATCTACCAGCCTCTTTCTGGTGCAATGCAAATAGCAGAGGGTCTAATTGCACACCACCTGCACATCCAAAAGCCTCCATGCTAAACTATAATTTTTGCGTCCATCTGTGGCTCAGTGGAACTGCATTCTCCCTCCAGCACTTTTGGAATAATCATCCAGCATCAGTATCCGACCTCACTAATGCTCTAATGGCTGAAAGCAATCAAATACACTATATGGAGAAAAGAATTGTGACATCTGACCATTACACCAACAGGGACTTTAATGACATTGCATTCAAATACCTAGACGTTAATATGGAGTTAGTCCCACTTTGCAACTGTAACGCTTTCGCTCTTCTTGGAAGACTTTCCACAAAGAAAACTCTGTATTGAGACCCTTGATTATGTGCTGGTGTCTACAAACGTTGGCTACATTTCAAGTTATATAAATGTTTGCAAGAATATTGGTATCAAATCAGAGTGTTTCTCTGTTTTGTTTTTAATGTTGCAGAGTAGTGATGGCCACTATCAGAGACTCTACTAAAGAAAGTTTACTTTACAGGTGACAGCTGTTGCTAGTAGCCATTTCTCTCTTTTCTCTCGATTCCTGAGAAAGCAGCAGATGTGTCCGAGAATCTTTATAATGCTGCCACTTAGGGAAGAATTTATACACATTTACGTTCTTTTAGAGTCATACGTTCAAATGATCTCATGGGTGGGAATGAAAGTACAAAATGCATTAGGGGGGTATAAACACCTCACAGCACTAAAGGGGTGATTTTATTTTGTCTGTTTTGGAGAGAGTTGAAACTGATTATAACCCTTTTTTACAGTGGTTGCAAAATTATTCCAATTGTTCGTATCCCTGGATTCCTGACCGTGTCTGATCATTTCAGTTACATCTTCTAACAGTTCACTTTCTAAAGCATATCAGAGCATCACTGGGGGTGAAAATGAAATCTCTAAATTTGACACAATGCAAATACCAAGCAGCATGTCTATCTCACATTGACACCTTTGCTTGTTTTGGAGAATTGTTTTTAACCAATCTTTCATGTAAACATGAGAGCTGTGATATTTTAATGATGTGTCTACACAAATTTGTTACAAAAAATTTTAAATTAATGAGACCCACTGCACTTCACATTGTCAGCAGCTTTCACCTTGCAACACCTGACCAAGTCCATCAGTTTACACTGGGTGCGGCAAATTGCACATTTCAGTATCTCAAGAACCACTTAAGTTATCATATTGAAATTTGGTATGGCTCCATTTGCTCACACAGCACCATCTGGGTCGCTCAACAAAATGGCTGCTGACAGCTAATTAAAATTCAGCAACCAATCCATCCCTGGGTGAACAGTCAATCTTAATGAAATTTTGTGGGTTCGTTCAAACAAACCAGCCATCAGTTCTCACTGTAACAAACTACATGTTTACTCTGCTGCTCATAAATCAAAATTAAAAATGGTCCTTGTTCACTCTCTAAAGCTGAAAATCATTCAACCTGTCACTATTTGGGCCTTATTCTGTGGCAGGAAATTCAGAAAAATGCAGGGGATGTATATTCACTGTTACATTTATAGCCACCATATTCATACTACATCTTAAAATATATTTCTACATTTTATAAAAACTATGTACACATATGTCTTTGAGTACTTAAACTAATGTGAGAAAATTAAGCAAAGCAATACATTGTCTTTTACAAGGAATTTCTCGAAAACAACTAAAAAGGGACAAAAATACACGATCAAATCAATGCTGGGATCTCTTTAATTTTCAACAGACTCTTTGTTAATGTGCAATTTAAAGTGGTAGCCTAAAATTATTAATTTGACATAAATAAAAATAGTTAAATAGTTGCCACACTGTTTTAGGTTGATGAATATTTTGCATCATTCAAAATTCTGTCATTTTAGAAGTGTGTCACAAATTCATTGCATTGACGGCACTTGTGTGCTTGATTCCAAAGGCTTCAATTCCAAAAGTATCAAATATCATATGATATATTTCATATCATTGCTGGCTTTTGGCTATTGCAGAGAGGTGCAAGTCCAGAAAAACATTTCAAATATGAAAATGTGATGAACTTCTGTTTGTTTCTTTCAGGGTGTTGAGACCAACCATGGGGAAAACTGGTAGTAAAGTGGTTCTGAGGGAATCCTCCCTGGATGGAGTCCAGACACGGGTAAGCCTGAACAACATTAATATCCAGTATGTGTACATTAACATGCCAAAGTGACATACTTGGAAGCCCAATAAAACATTCACACTAGTAAAACCAGATTTACAGTAAAAGCAGACTGAAATTACATACTCCATCAAGGCACTGTCAGGTTTTTATGTATGTATGTATTTATTTAGTTTGTTAGTTAAGTTAGTAAGTTAGTCATTCAGAGAAATGAGAGTCACCAGGAGGAAAGGGAAGAACTGGTTCCGTTTCATCGGCATAACAGAGGCAGGGGAAATCATGTAGAGATCTAATATCACAGAGAGAGCAAGTGTAAATGGAAAAGGGAAGGGGGGCAAGCACTGAGTCCTGAGGAACACCAGTGGTGAGTCTCCTTTGGGTAGATGCTTTTCAAGATACTTGATAACTATGTCCCTCAAGGTAGGACCATTGCCAGGCAGAACCAGTGATTCCAAGTTTGGTGAGTGAAGCCTGAAGGATCTGGTGGTTAATGATAAAAGATCTAGGAGAATAGATCCAAAGGCAGTTTAGGTGTTTTGGCTGTACGAAGCTCCTTGGTGATAGATGTTGGTCTGTAGTTGTTTACACCAGCCTTAAACTGCCCATGCTCCACATCACTGATATAACTACTGCTGATATGAAGTCAGGTGGAACATGGCTTGTTGCCATGGAATCATTTATTATATTAGCGATGTAGGGGAGAAGAGCTGAGCATATGGTCAAAAACATAGACGATGTAATTGGATTGTGTATATGTGTAAGATTCTGTATTGCAACAGCATATGCATATACTTATGTCCTGCATTAATATGAATGTCCTATGGATTAGTGGGGTGTAGTGCTTTGTCAATTCGATTTTATATATTTAGATATATTTATAACATCCATAACATTCTTGCTGGCTTTTCAAAACAAACAGTTTTGTGTTCTGTGTTGCAATCTCACAAATCCATGCTGAAGCTGGAGGTATTGAAGAGAAATCTGAAACCAAACTCACAAAATATATTATGTTTTTGAAACAACCTTTACAAACCTTTTGTTTTTTCATGTATTTTTGCTAGTAGAGAGGCACTTACTGTTGAGATAAATGGCATAAGTGTTGAAGGGCATAAGTATTTTAAGTTCCTTCAGGATTGGAGCCTCATGCTCTTGTCTACAGAGTAGTAGCTTTGCACTATGTTGCTGCTTTTGTTCGTTGAACAGTGTCCAGTATTTTTAGCCTACAGTGAATAAATAAAAACATGGCAGGAGTTGGTTTGAAGTTGATTAATTTTGTTCATATGAAGTATAATTTACTGATGACAGTGTAGCAAAAATACTGTTACTATTGGGGATGTTTTCACTGTAGCACAGCTTTGGCATGCTTTAACTGCTTGTTGTCACATTAAAATAATTGAAACTAATTTTATAAATAAAATAACATTACACTCATGTATCAGGCATACGCAGTTTAATGTTTCCTCTTTAAATATCGCAATTTGTATGTGTGAATATTCTAATACTTTGTCATCCTAATCGTATGTGACTGTATGAACACCCCAGATCATGTTTTGTTCATCTTGAATGTCAAAATAAGTCAATGCATTCTCCACAGGAAGCACAGTGCAATATGGCATTTTCATTACAGTTTCTATGTATTTGATATGTTTTACATATTAAAAGGAAAACATCAAATCTAAAAATGGTCAGAGAAAATACGTCTGCACATTTTAAGGCACAAATATATGCTTATTGGGCAGTAGCTATGGTAAGTAGTTGTATTTTATATTTTTAAAGCAAAATATTAAAATGAGTGAATTATTGTATATATATTTTTTTATTTTTCAAGCAGTCCACTCATGATCCGGTGTCCATGTGTCAGCTTCATTTACGTCCAGCACAGCACGTTATGCAAGGAGGGATCAAGTCTCTGCTCGTTTTCATGCTTGATCTCATCCTCAGATATTAATAGTGTTATGTGTACCAAAATGTATTACTGGGCAAAGGATTACTGTATGCCAAAGGCATGACCACACAAATTAAAATACTTCAGCGAAGCCTCATACTTGGAAAAGTAGGCTGCTTAAGATGAACATTTACCGCATAATAAAAATAGTTATAATATATTTATATTATATATAAATAGAAAAATATTAAGTAACAGGGTTGATACTCCATACAACTTAATCTTTCATTGAGAGTTTTGTATACTGTCTTTATACTTTAACAGCAGATAATGGATTTGTTTTATTTCATTTTATTTCATTCATTCTTTTACATTGTTCTAAGATAGGGATGCCTTAGTCTTGGAGGGCCAATGTTCTGCAGATCAATTTTATGATGTTAAACCAAGAAAATGAGCAAAATAAAACGTTATCGTGCCCAGCCTATTAGCATTTCGATTTCTGCTATCGGTTAAGACTAATATAATGTACAGCAGTTCAATGTAAACTGTACAGTATGAATACAGGTTTACCCTTTTTTAAGGGTAATGTATTTATCTTAGCTTAAAATGAAATTAAAATGCCTTGGGAGCGCATTTGGGTGCCTATTTAGGATAATAAAAATAGGCATCACAGTAATGACTTTTGGACACCACTGCTCTATAATTAATGTCCACATACTGTTATAATTTATTATTATAAAAATAGACTTTTAAATGAATATGTGAGTTCCTTGGCAGGTGTCATTATCACAGCACAAAATAAGTACTTCTGTGTGTCTGCAGGGGTGGTTTCTTAATCAGACTCCTAGGCTGTCCCATTATTTATCCCAGTGAAACCTATAGATGGCTCTTCTTAGCCTCCTACACTGTTGGTCCTATTACAGCTCGCTCTAATAAACCACCCACAGGCTCAAACACAGCCTTACAACTTAGACTTGGGTGAATTGAATGCTTGCTGTGGCAGGCTGCACCCAATTAGTAACACCAGTAAGGGCTGATGTAGCATATCTATGGAACTACTGAGAGCTCAGTATTCGGAGAATGACTGGATTATCGTGTGTATTTGAACAATGAAACTAAGGTATGTTTTAACCTTGATTTCCTCCTGTTGATAGCAGTCTGTAACCTCATTTAGACCCCTTGCCTCATGCTTTCTCCTTTTTTCAAACAGGGCCTCAGAGTGTAAGAACAAATATCTGTTTTAATTTAGTGCTAATTTTGTTACTGTTTTGGTTTATATGAACCAAACAGGAAACACTCATGAATTCAGGGCAGTGGTTCTCAACCCTGGTCCTGGAATAGTTCTGTCCTGTCTGTTTTGGTGTTTTCCCTGATTTCACAGTATTTCAAGAACATTCCAGTGCAAAAACTGGACAAAGATTCAGGCACAGTCTGGGATCTAATAAAAATGTATCTCTTCTAAAAAAATCCCCTTCTAAAGTAAGCTGCCAGCAAACAAAGCAAATACAAATACTTATTGATATCAGCCACACGCGAGTCCATGCATCTAGGGTTATTCCATTACAGACATGAGAGTGGACTTCCTCCCTTGACCTGAACTGAACTAAAGAGTGCCGGGTCAGTCTAGAGATATGTTCTTCCAGATTGCGTGAAATTTTTTTTCTTCAGCCCTTTCATATTCTGAAGAGCACCCCCATGTGGGCAACCGCAAAACCTCCATATCCTGCAACAAATTAAAATACCTGAAAAGCATGCACATAATAGCAGCAGACAAACAGGAGGAATATTATGCTTGAATGTAACAGAAGTTTCACAATTTAGACATACATTTTGCATGGTGCTCACTGGTGACGTATGTGTTTCCTTTATTTGTCAAGTATATTAGCCTTTTGCTGTACTAAAAAACAAACCATATATGGATTTTTTTGGAAAAATGTGGCCAAACATTGCTTTATGGCTTCAGAGATGTAGGAATAAGAATTGTGAAAAGTAGGGGAATGTCCTGAACCCTGAACTCTACACTCTGATTCAATCTAAGACAGACAGGATTCTTGCTTTATATAACCTTCTCTTACTCGTATTCTCTGGCATCCTTCCTCGTCAGCAGTCACTTCAGAGCAAGGAATCTTCTTAGGTTACATGATAAAGCCTGGCATGACTTGTCAGCCGTCCTCTTTGTCCCACAAAGCCATGAGAGGAGGGCTTCTGGGCTCAGAATGACCGGCTCTTCCCAACCAGTATGCACAGCTCCAGTAACAGCAAACCAGCCCGAAGTGAATTGATTTGCGGGGATTAGGTGCGACCCCTGCTCTGCTGGGTTTTAGCAAAGTAAATCTCAGGATTATGATGTCAGGCAGTCTGCTGTAGTGGGAGAGGAAATTGAATTGTCAGCGCAGCCTCGATGGCTGGGATTACAGCATGGCCAGTTTGTAGAGATGGCAAGATTCAGTGTTTGTGCCCAGTCGTCCTAGGTTGGGATAAGCGATTATGACACTCAGCATTTTGGACAGTAGGATCCCCAAAGCATGGACAGTCGGCAAAATATCTGTTTTGTACAAACAACTCAAGACTGCATGTGGTGAGTATCTATGCTCTGCCAAGAAATTTGGTCATTGAAGGACTATTTTGGTTCCCTAAAGCAGAGGTCCCCAACCACCGGGCCATGGACCGGTATCTGTCAGTGAGTCATTTGGTACAGGCCACACAGAAAGACATCCGAGACTGAAAGACCTTTTATTTTGAAAAGAAAAAAAAACGCTTATCTCTGTCACGTGATATGGTATATCAAAAATGTTGCCCATAAGCGAGCAAAAATGAGTAAAAAGCCAAATGAACTTTGTTTTTAGTTGTATCTATACAGGTCCATGGAAATATTGTTTTACATGAAACTGGTCCGTGGCCCAAAAAATAGGGGTAGGAGGCTGCTGCCCTAAAAGACCTTACAGTGGAACGTTCTTTAAAGAGCCATGTTTGTAAATGGGATTTAAGTTTGAATGCAAAAAAAAAAAAATTACATATAATGTTAACATAATGTACAAATTGCAGATCATTGTGCATTTCAAGAAACATTTAGGGATTTTGTGTGCACATGACCATTTAATTTATGCCTCATTCTTTACCACAACCCTTCCCCCCATGCTTACAGCATATTAATTTGATACAAGATGGGCTGGATTTATTTTCAAATATCAGAATCGCCTTGACAATATAAAAATCCATATACAGCAAAACAGTGGTCCTCTAACCACTACCCAGTAGATTAAATACTTGCTCCAACATAAGCAAAATAGAAGGCATAAATGAAAAATCTTTAGAGCCTGAGGACCAAACTGAGAGTGTAGCCACTTCTGGTTTCCTTTTAATAGAGTAGCTTCTAAAGATCCTTGAATACAAGAACCTTTATGTTCATGGATGAGATATGGAATATTTCACAAGGAGAAGAATCACTTACAATGGCAGAAAATGCAATAGGCTCCTGAAAGGACAAATCCTAATTTCCTTGCATTTTTATATTAGCTTTAGAGTAATAATGACAATTTTATTTTTAGTACTTGTGTCATGCAGATGAGCATGTAGTCTCTCTTCTATACACACAATCACTTTATGATAAAATGAACTTTTTTACTAGCTAGAATGCTATCTTCGCAAATGGCAGCGCATCTCTCTAGGTCCAGCACTTTGGTGCACAAGTGTGTTACCAGTTGACTTCTCACCACACCCTCATTAGTGAGAATGAGAACAGCAAAATAACATGTCTATGTTCACCCAAGCATGCTCTAGCTAAGATACAAACATGAAACTGATGGCTTGCTGCAGGGACCAGATGTTCAGATCACGTCATTGTCTGTTGATGCTCATTGTCTGAGGAAGTACAAGCTCCAAAACTTAGTCTGACTATTGTTGGCAGAAATCTCAAATCAGTTCTCCCTATATTCCACCAGTATGTGGACCTTCCAACGAAGGGAGCGAATTTGCTGGTGCGTATCATGCTTAGTCCTGCTGCCAACTCAGCTATTCTGATCATGTGCCCGTCATGCAGACCCCAGAGTACAGACCACTCCTCAGACGTGCCAAGCCAGTTAGAAAGCAAAGATCTGCAGGAGGAGTACAGTACATTGGTGACTGGCTACATCAGACAATCATCTCAAGGGCCAACCTGTCCCAGGCCATCAGAGCATTGAAGCGCGCACATGCTCAGAAAGTCCACATCTGCTCCCTTGACACTGGGGGTGTAGAGTGCATGTGACAGCGCATCCAGGCCATTACCAACTACAGGACATCTCCACCTGCTTGTGATGCACTGAATCACTTCCAATCACAGTTTGAAGCAGAAAATTACATGGCAGTAAGACCATCCTGCACACCTTTTCACACTCTCTCCTGGTCTCTTTGCTCTCTGTGTGTTTTGTCCTGTCTGCATTTATATAATCTTGTGCTGTTTCTGCCCTTGTGTTGCACCAAAATATACAAAATACCATTTCACTGTGTATTTTGTATAGAACTGAAATGATAATAACATTTATTTGATTTGAGTTGAAATAGCAGTTAACCATGAAAGCTAGGTTAGCCTCAGCTTATCAAATGTGATACATTAGTACGAAGTTATGGTTGTTGTGTCAACCAGAGCCACATTCATACTGAAGTAGTGAACCAGTTGCAGAAGGAAGGGACCATTAAATTAACTCAAAATGTTATAATATTGGTTATAATGCAGAAACTTTGTATGTGTCTTATATGTGTGTGGGTTTAGAAATGTTATTCAACAACAATTGTCCCAGAGGTTCTGGACTGACTGGCTATTCTCTCAGGTCCAAAAACTAGATTCATGATCCACTAAGGCAGGGGTTGGCAACCTGCAGCCCTTTCATCCGTATGTTGCAGCTCCCTGTGGCTTTGGAAAATAAATAATAATTTAACAGTAGAATGGCGGCTAACTGGCTATAGGGGAAAGTGGGGTGAGCTGTGCCAGTTTTTACTTAAAGGGACTATAAAGCGAGTCATGCTTCCAACTAAAATATGTGCATATATTTCAGGATATGGTGCATCCCTGGGAACAATCACTTTAGATGTGAAATAGTGTTTAAGAAATATAGCTTTATGAAAAAAAGTGGTCTCATGGCGTAACTGCCCCCTGGGGCGGGGTAAGTTGTGCTGTTGGAGAGAATACACTGTTGGAGAGGTAAATTTTGCCATTGATTATTGAAGTAAAACAGTAATTGAAGTAAATCAGAAACTGCAATTCTCTATAAAAACTAGTTTCAGAGTTATTTAAAGTCATTTTACAACATCAAAGGCTAAGAACTGCCCATGTTGTGCCTATTAAAGGCAGTAGCTCTACCAAGAGAGGTTGCTTCAGGAGTGTTGCATGACAAATGGTGGCATGCTTTAAAGGCCACAAACCAATCACGTCCTAGAAAAGATGAACAGTTTCTTAGCAGTATTAACACTGTTAGCATATCTCTTAATTTATCCCTTATTGAGCCACTGCAGTTTACATTCAGATTAACATAAGTTGAAGATAAGTTAACGTAAATGTGAGTTGCTCTAAATAAATAACCCAATGTTGCTTCTCTGTGAACTATCTGCATGGTGATGACTGATAATGAGCGTTTCCTGGAGTAATAATAATTAAAGTTCTCTATTACTTTTTCTTAATAAATGCATGCTTAACCCAACATTCTTTTTCCTCTTTGATCCAGCTGTCAGGGATACCGCTGTCATTTCTTTGTGCGTACTCAAAAACCAGTTCACAGCATTTCATTGGACTTAGACCATGAAACAATCTTCCTAGTGCCTTTATATGTTCTGCCAGCTCTTTCTCCATATGTTCATCAAAGACTTAATTGGCAGGTCCAGTTCTTTTATATCCTGACCTTCTTTCCTTTCCATATATCTATTTCTTCTCCATGTAGCATTTTTTAATGTCATCCTGCATATTTTCATTTGCCTCGCCACCTGACGAATGGTCTTCCCCTTCTCTACTTCTTTAACTACTCTATCCTATGTCCTCTAGAGGAGTGGAAGTCCTGCCTGTCTTCTTTTTTTAACTCCATGGCATGATGGTCTATTTCTATTTTCGGTCTAAAATTAAGAATGTCCCAAAGTCTTAGTGATAAAATACGATGTACAATTACAATAAAATAATATGTTTAAAATACGGGTGGGCCTTTATCAGCGTTAACGTGCTGCGTTAACGTGAGACTCTTATCGGGCAATAAAAAAAATATCGCCGTTAATCTATTCACAAAGTTGGGTTGGGAGCTGGGTCTATACTACGCAAGCTATGAT
>JBBIGB010146869.1:0-15360 GCA_037577075.1 Alestopetersius hilgendorfi
TCCATGTTTCTGCCGAGGCGTCAGTGTAACGGAAAAGGCGAGGAAGCTAATTGGTTGAATCTTGTCACATGAACTGCGGTGTGCTTGCAGCATTCTGAAAAGTTGAGATGTGTCGCTTCCATTATGAGCGCAGCTGCCGCGCATCTACATTTGAAATAATGGACTTGAGCGTGCAAAAGACATGATATGTGAACGGCCCCTAATACAGCTGATATCTTTTTCACTGAAAAAGACAAGCAGTTTCTTACCCATTTATATTGTCTTCAGTTGTCCTGTACTTACAAATTGTGAGTCGTATGCCTTTATTTTAATCAGAGAGCTCTTTGTTCTCAGAGTTGCATTTGCTATTTTTGTTACTTCAGTCTCATGCTTTTGTTTTTTGGCAATTAGTAATTGAATGAATGGCTGGGATTATTACATGATTAGATTTCTCTACTGGTCAGTCTCTCTCTCTCTCGCTCTCTCACTCTCTTATTTCTTATGAACTCGATGACTGGTCGTTAGAGTATCAGTTAACTTAATATAGGTTCTATTAGGTTGCAATAGCATATAAACTGCAAATTAGTGTTTGAATGAACTGCTTACATTAATACATTATTAGATTTCTGAGTATTCAGTTTAACATGGAGGTCTCTCTCTATATCATTCTCTCTCTCTTTCCCTCCCTCCTGTCCCACCTCCCATTAGCTTGGTTTATGAACTTGACTGGTGGAGCGTTTACAAATGACATCAGTTAACTTGACACAGAGGGCACAATAGCTAAGAATGGCAGCATTTCACAGTGAAATTGTATTAATGACTTGAGACCCACTTCTGCATGGGACTAAAAAGGACTTTGCTGCTCATGCAGTGGCTATTCTCAGTGTGGCATGAAGCCAGTTTAACCCTCCCATTGTGGCAGCTGACCATGGCTTTGTAAGAGTGTGGGTTGTCTCCTCCCTCTTTTAAAGACCTGTCCTTGTGAACATCAAGACATGAGAATCAGTATCAGCTACTTTCTGCCCACTGCCAAGTTTTCTGAATAATTTGCTGTCTGATTAATTAAGGCCTGGCCAGAGTATTTTGAATACTTATTTGTTACATACTCACATCTGTATTTAGGATTAGTAAGCTTTGTTTTTTTTTTTCCAAAGTTCGACCGAACTGCAAAACATTTTAAAGTTAAATTATTTCATGATAATTAAATAATTTTTAAAATGAAGTCAACACTACACAAGGGTTTCTAAGCTATTTGTTTTATTAGTACATATTTTGTTTGTCAGTAAATAAAGTCTTTATAGTGATTGAACACGATAATCATTCTAGTTGGTTAATGTTAAATGCGTGAGCTGCTGACTATTAATACTTTAGAAAGCATCCACTCATCACACTTATTTCATACATTTGCGCACCACGATTTTATGCATATAGTGATTTATCAACATAATGCAAATCCATAATGCTGATGTAAAAGCACCCAAGATGGAATTAAAACAGATTTAAGTACAGGCGCTCAAACCATTTCAGGAGGTGCTCTTAGATGGATTTCGCTAGAGCCCCTGTGATGCAACACTGTAAGCGCTCGGAAAACACCCTAGTAATCTTGACTTTGTAGGTTTCAACAACTGTTGTCTCTGATAGCACAAGACATATTGACTGACATGCAGAAGAACCAATCACAGGACATGTAGCGCAACCTGTCTGCAAACCATCCACAGAACTTCTGTGGGTAGAGAACCTGAGGCTGAAACAGAAACTTCTGCAGAAACTGTAACACATCGCAGATCAGTGTCTGTCGTTAGCCCTAACCTGTTACCAAGCTACCAATTTACCAACACACAATTCAACAATGTTTGCAAGACACTTTTTTGTTTTTAGTAAGAAAGCAAACGAAATAGCAACAACAGGCCTCAGACTATGGCAACGAGATTGTTTCTGCAGTAACACTCTCCCTTTTTCTCTGTCTACAGGAAAGGTTAACTGATATGTGACATTATGTTGCTATGTTATACTGTCCACCAGAGAACTGTGTGTGTGTAACGACAGTAGTGATGGTGAAAGTATGAAGCCTTGCTGAGTTTGAGCTCTTGCACATTTGAGCTTGTTCTGTGTGATGCATCATCACAAAAAGCAGATCTTAAAAACCTATAGAATTGCATGCATTTTGTAAAAGGGATATGCATTAAATAGCAGCTACTTCATGTTTTACAGTGACTCAGGTGGTAGATGCAAAAAGTAGTAACATTTGTGAACTGGCAAAGAAAGGGCAGTTTTGTTTACTAGGTGTCCTTTAATATTTCTTTGCGTATGTGTACAGACAAATCTAAAGTTTTCAATGAAATCTGAACCAACTTATGTGATTTTAGTTCAAATATGTATCCTATTTGTGGCTTAGAAACCATAATGATCAGAATGATTGTGCATGTGTGTGTGTGCCACCTAGTATTGGCAGCATGGCGCCAGCGGATATCTTGTAGTTTCTGCCAGCAATAGCAACTTTTGTCTTCTCACTTAATCATGAACAGCTTCAAGCTATGCAGTGTTGATCTTTGTGCTGAAGGCTTGTGCTGATAATTTTTGTTTGTTGATACTGTTGTTAATCATGCATATGGATTGTTCATGTGAGGTTTTTGATTAGGGTGTGCACTTGTGGGTCATTTCAGGACATGTTTTCACCGTAAAGACAAATAAGGGTCACAAACCCCATGAAGGCAGAAAGACCAGATCTGAGCAAACAGTGTGGCTTGTCATGTGAATGTAGCAGAAAATACACTGGTACACTGATTCATTTTCAGCTGCCATGTTTGTAAAATATTGGACTTCATTACTTAGTAACTACATGGACTATAATGCAAATTTACTGAGTGATTCTTGTTATTTAAATGTATAATAGAATTCAATGCCCACTGGTGTAGGGGATTAATAAGGTCGTCATCATCATTCCTTCCATTGATTCTGGTCAGCGTGTCACATACTAGATCGATTAAAATACCCTATTGTGATGTGGAATATTTGTTTATAAATCTCATCGTTTGTCAGATGCGTTCATTTTTTTGCTTATCACAGATGTAGAGGAATTGTAGTATTCGTATTCTTGCCCAAAGACCAGTATGTATTGTTTTGTAACTCCACTTCCACTTTCCATGTGCTGCATTGGTGTTGTATTCTACTAGTCTGCTCAAATATCCAAGTTTAAAGTCCTAATGCAGCTTTATTGATCCATTTCTCATGCTGGATACCCTTCTCACATGGTAGCCCCTTAAGAAATCCATTCATGTATGTTGTGCTGTGTATAGTAGTTTTTTTTTTCCTTTCTCAGCCTTACTGCCAGCTTAGACCGATCAGCCAGATAAGATTACTCTGCTGCCAAGAAAATGTTCCCAAATCAGCTCCCTGCTCACATTCCTCTGTCCCTTGGAGAGTCAACAAACCAATGTGTTCCTTTTGCTCGGCCCGTAACAGGGAACTTCTCAGCCTATCTGCTCCCTCCCTCCTTCCCTCACTCCTAGCATTGGATCCACTGTGACTCACTGTGGAATTTCAGAGGAATGTGGCGTGGAATTGGGCCATAAAGCTGCCCGGGAAGAGTAACTGTAATGCCTTTTCAGAGTTTGTGTTCCTGACATGGATCCAGCACCTTTGTCTGCAGATCAGACCCACCCCTTTGGCCTGCAAATATTCACTTTTGCTAGCATGATACTTCTAGCAAGTGTGAAGGTGCATGCAATACTTTTCAGTACATTTTTGAGTTTCTCACAAATGAAATCAGAGGAACTACATGCACCATTAATTAGATTGGGACCATTTGTAGCCTGTAAAGAAGTGTAGAGGAACCCCATGTATCAAGCAGCTGATTGGATGTCAGCATATTATGGCCCTTTTGATGTTTGATTGTATTTATTAAATCATTTTTAAACTTTTAAAAATGTGGGCTGTTTTGCTGGTGCATTTTGCTGAGATATTGGGGAATGACATGAATTTTAATATCATGTTGCAGTTTTGCAAGTTTTCTTCTCATTTCTTTTCCGTTCTCATTTCAGCTTTCAGAAAAAGGTCTATATTATGTATACAGTATTATAAGGATCAGAACACAATTTTATATCTCTGTACATTGTGTGGACAGCTGGATGCTTGCGAGTTGCTTATATGGGGAAGAGATGGCACCAGGATGCACTATGGGAAGAAGGCAAGCCGGCGCGGAGTGTGATGCTTTGGGCAGTGTTCTGTGTCCTGGCGTTCATGTGGATGTTGCTTGGATACATACCATCTAACTAAACTTTAATGCAGACCAAGTATACCCCTTCATCACCACGTATTCCCTAATGGCAGTGGTCTCTTTCAGCTGGATAATGCGCCCTGTTACACTGCCAAACTTGTTTAGAAGCTATTCAAGGAACAGAACAAAACGTTCAGGGTGTTCACTTGGCCTGGTCCCAAGTTGATCAAGCATCTGTTGGATGTGCTGGACAAACCATTCCAATCCATTGAGGCCCCACCTTGCGTCTTGGTGCCATAAACCACAGCACACATTCAGAAGTCCTGTGAAGATTTTTCTTTTCAGGTCAGAGCAGTTTTGCTGGCATGAAAGGGACCTACCCAGTATTAGGCAGGTGGTTGTAGTATTATAGTTGATTGGTGTGTAGCTTTGCTAGCTATTTTCCTTTGAAGACTGTAGTCCACTTTACCATGTCCCCGGGATGCTCCGTGCCTGTTAATTCTAGAACATGAATGTGTGTTTTCTGTTGGTCTGGGCAGTAAGATTAGAGCTGCTGGATTTGCTCAGCAGATTACACTCAAACAGATGTTGTAAAACTATTGCTTACATTCCCCCATGCTTAAGCCATCAGTGTGTTGAGAGCCCTGCCAGCAGAAGACGTGGAAGAGATCTGTGGTGGACTTCACATTGCTGTGCTGGAATTCACAGTTTGTTGGCACCGTTGTGGGGTCAGCGCGAGTAGTTCCTGTCCAGATCTCCGACCCTTTAAATACAGTATATACTATAATCATGAGAGTGATGTTTGTCAAGACTAACACTCTCTTTAATAATAATATTTTATACAATAATGGGATCTTATTCTGCCACATTGCACGTTGTGAGCTCTCTATTGCTAAAGGAATACTCCAGTGTTTTTCAACGTAATCTCGTGCATTTGCAGCATACAGTGGTATAATATTTCTGATGCACTTCTCCTGTACTTAGTAAAAAAAAAAAATCAAAGCTTGGGGTAATTAACCATATGCTACAGATGCAGCAGACAGAGATTAGGCCAAATACTGTTGCAGTATTTCTTTAATATGAACATTTGCATTTCTTCTGGAATTTAGATTCCTAGCAAATGCAATAAAGAATGTGTCACAATACTGAAATGAGGATCCTTGGAATGTCATATATTTAGATAATTGTTACAACCAGGATGCCAGGGCACCAAAACAGGGCTGAGACGCCAGGCTTGTGTGTTGTGCAAACACATGCTGATTCACTTCATGATTCCAGTGTATGTTTGATGCTGCTGAAAAGGGTTTTTCATTCCTGGTGAGAGAGAGGTCTTCTGTCTCACAGAGATAAGTGACATTAATATTCATAAATCATACCGCTACTGTTAACTCTGTTCTGCAGTACACTGATATGGATGAGAGACGTTGGAGACCTGTTGGGAGGATGAGATACTTCACTTTGTACATGGAGATAACCATAAGTAAGGAGGACAAATGTCAAGCTGCAAACCCACTGTCCTTCAAACTCAGAGTCGGGGAAGTGACTCATCAGTGTTATTACTGTTGCTGACAAATTCTGTACACTACTGTCACACTACTTGTGTGTACGTGTGTAAATATAGTTTTTAAGGTCTAAAAGATCACATTTCAATCATTAAAACATGGCCATTGCACATATTAGAAAATTGTTGAGTTCCACAGCTGGAGTTAATTTACATGAAGTAAAACAGTAAAACAGTAGCATGAAATGGATTTGAATGAAACTGGTATGTAAAAATGATCGGTGCCTTTCCCACTGACCCTGCTGTCCAATGAGAAGCTGCTGCTTTGGCTGGCCTTGCAGTTGGTGAGCTCTGTTTATGGGGATTTGTGTAATCACCTGTCGAAATGACATGCAAGCTCAGGCAGCTTGCACTCCCTAGATCAAACAATTAAAGGCACAAGGGATTGCTTAATCATTCCAAAGTGGGTGTGCGTTTGCGTGCGTGCGTGCGTGTGCGCGTGCGTGCGTGTGCGTGTGTGTGTGCGCTTGCATGCGCAGAGAAGAGTTTCCAGGCTCTCTGTGGGATACTGACTGCTGTTCAAGCTGGGCTTTGACCTTGAAATAGACATAATTAGGCCATTGATTTTAGTACTTCTGCTGGGGCTTTGTCCTCACTGGCTGCTTGGTGTAGCTATATTTGCTTTTATTTATTTATTTATTTTTTTAAGTTTCCGCTACTTGACTGTAAAAGGCTGACTCTCAGTATGTTGTGTCTCTGACAGTTCCTCTTGCTTTACATGGCAACACTTGGTGAATTTCACTGGTGGTTGACCTCCTCTCATACTTTTGGGCCCCTAGAGCTTTAGCCTTGGATTCTGCTTTGAGCTAAGCTAGGGAGGAGCCACTTCCAACGCTAGTGCTGACCTACAATCAGATTCCAGTCTTGTTTATAATGGGTTTGGTCACAAAACCTGATCCGGGACCAGCATTTCATTTCAGAGATGCTTTATGAATTCTGGTTTTGGCTTTTTCAAACTGAGGTTGTGAGGATGCCTAAGAAAAGCAGTGTTATTATAGCGTATTGGATTGTGTATCCACTAAGGGAGTGGCAGGCATCGTCGGGAGATTTTTCTACAGAGGCTGAGAACAAAGTGACACATTGGGTTGACCAATAACAACTCGCCCATTTGATGGGTTTGGAAAAATGCCTAAAGTGATTCATTTTCCAAACTGATTCATGTATACTGGGTCTGACTCTGCCTATGCAATCCCTCTGGTAATGACATTGGCTATGCTTGGTCGGTTATTTCATTACATATTTTTGGAGAGGTTTGGGTAATGCAATTTATGCATCACATTTTTGTTGGATTGGAATGCAGAAAAGGATTATTTTATGCTCTGAGCACTGTTCCCCTTACCATTAACATTTCATTGGTAGGTATTGAAAAGCAGCTTTTTGGTATGAAACATTTCAGAACATAAACATCATGACACAATAATTTGCACAACATACAACAGACATTTTTATGTACTTTTTATCTTGTGTGAGAGAGGCATAGATTGCATTACAGTAACATTATCTACATTTCACTTAAGAGGGATACAAAATATGAAACAGCAGCACACAGCCTTGTATTGAAAGTGTTTAAGCACAAAGTTTAGGCAGCAAAGTACTAACTGACTACTACCTTCAACTAAACTTGCAAAAGGGAAACTAAGTTGAATAACTATTTAACACAGAACATAAATGCCTTAGCAACAGCTTATAAAGAATCTCCCATCCACACACATGATAGCACACAGTGAACTTGTGACATTTCTTTACTCAATCAGGAGTTTCTGTGATGAAAGTTCCAGACTCCCTGTTACTGTATCATTTGATGAGACCACTAGACTTGGTTAAAGGTTAGATACATACAACATCTGGCAGCTTTTTTGTGTGCATGGTGGACATGGTGTGCATGGTGTGTACGCTTCCCTCTCCTGACCCAGGAATGAACCCTTGTGTACTAAATGCCTGCGTTTCCCAACCAGAGCCTTTCACTGTGAGATTTAAAGCAGGGACAGAATTTAGCTTCTGGTGAGCTGACAGGACAATAGCCTGCAGGAAACCAGTCACAGCACTGACACTACAGATCGATTGCAACAATTAGAAAAATTACATTAGCATTAGCCATTGCATGGTAACTCTCAAGCTGATAAAGAACTGTTATAATACTTCAGTTGAAATACTAGAATTTCAGAGTTAGCCAGAAGGTCTTTTAATCTTGAAAAATGTTTAGTCATCATTTATCCAGTTTTTTCCCCCTAAATACAGTCAGTCCAAATGTATTCAATACCTGTTTTTTTTTTCATTTGACTGTTGGCCGAACCTTCACCTGTAGTGTGATTCTTTGCAGATTACTACTTCCGTAAGAGCTTACACAAAATGTCCACTATTAGAAGCGGCCAAGGCATCCACTGCAGTACTGAACCATGCAAAAAGCTTGTTCAGATTCATAATCTTACCTAACCACATATTGTCATTTACAAAGCAGGCAAAAACACAAGAAGTTTAAAGGAAGCGTGCCATGTTTGTTTACAACACCCTGTGAACACCTCATACTTAATTAGCGGCTTGCATGCAGTGTGGATCTTTCCTCTTGGCTCCTCAAATCGCACCCTGGCGCCAGTGTGAATACGTTACCCAGTTGGTTTGCTCTCATGTTGCTCTGGTGAATTTTCAGATTCTCTGTGATACAAGTGCTCCAAAATTAAGCTGTAAACAAGGGCTTGTTCTTGCACAGGCACATATGGGAATGTGAAGAATGTTGCCTGTGCAGATAACATTCTCGCACAGTTATATTTTAAGAGAAATTATCTGTCAGTTTTATTAATGTCAGTTTATTTTGTATATGAGACGGTCACAAATCAGATAACTGAGCTGACAATAAGATGGTGGTAAACACATTCTCGTTTCCAGCCTGCATAGTTTAAATTATTTGCAGTAACAAAATCCTGCTCAGTAGCTTAGAATTAAATGCAAAAAAGCGGTGTGCTGACTCTTAACTCTAACCTAAAATTAGGGAAGCACCAATACCACTTTACTGATACTACTAATTCCTTCTCTTCTAGTATCTTCCAGTACAGAGTGGAGACACTGATCCTAAGAATGTGTCTAACTATTCAATTAGCAGCAATTCACTTTTTCAGCATTTTCTTATGACAAAATCAGTGTTCGGTGACAAATATTTGGTCTGAATGTAAAGCGTATATAGATGTGAATCAGAACAATTTATACATTTTATTATAAGGGAAAACTGTATGTGTTAAAAATCATGCAAAGCTCATAAATGGGCCTCTAGGAGGACAAAATACAAAATAAATTAAGGCTACAAACACCTTAATAGGGGTTGATTTAGACATATAAGATTGAAGCCAAAATGGGTAGGAGGTTTAAGAAGTGCCTTGCTTTTAACTAGCTGGACTTTCTGAAATGGGGATTTCTGTCCAACGTGAGCAGCGTTAACTGTTTGTGTATCTCTGGTTGCTTTTTTTGCAGGGGAATATCTGCAGTAATTGCTGTTCTGCTTGTACACTTCCTCTTCTCTCTTTTGTTGCCAAGATGGGGTGGTGTCTCGCTGAAGAAGAGTCATTGGTGGGTGGGGGGTTTATTTGGGTGATTCAGCTCAAATAACACGTAATATTAATATTTAATTCAACACTGCAGTCTAGTGAAAGAGAAGATTGCATAGAAGGAGTGTAGAGGGCATTTTTCTCCTCCTGTGACAAAACATTGTAGTGTGGTTTAGAACAGCCCTCTTTTAACACATTCTGTTTATTTTTTTTATTCATTTTCCCTCCTTTTCCATAAGCTAAACAAACCCGCCCTTACTTCTGTGCAGCTTGTAATTGCACAGGATGCAGCACTCCCAGCTGTGGGAGAAACAGCGGGGTGTGTGTGTGTGTGTGTGTGTGTGTGTGTGTGTGTTTAAGTAAGTGTGCATGTTCCCTCTTCCTCTGCAGATAGCTAAAATTCCCTTTTATGGCATTGAAGGACATTTCAAACAGGAAATGATGTCACGCCGTGCCGTAGCTGAGCAGGAGCTGCTTCTACTGTGCAGCATTCCACACCACATGAGTTGCCACTTGTCCGGAACAAAATCCTGACACTCGAGTCATCCGTCCCAAACAAAAATAGCAAGGAAACTTTCAACGGCCATGTGTTTGTGTTAAGGTGTCATTACATCTGAGATGGAAGTGAGCTACAGCCCCGGAAATACAACATTTATCCACACTTGTTGCCAGCAAACTGGAAAGGAGTATTAACTTATAGCAGAAAAAGACTTGTTGCCATGCAAACAGGGATCATTTAAAGGCACAGTTAACTTTACTTTCAAGCTTTAAAACTTTTGCAGTGATTCTGAGGATTGACCCAAGATAGATTTATATAAAAATACAGAAACCAGAATTCAAATGGAGTAAATGCAGGAAAACCCCAGCGTCTGTACCTAATCAGGGTTGTGGTGTTATCGTTGGCTGCACGGTGACTGACAGTGGTGCAGCCATGGTAATGTAAACAAACCTGAAGCAGTTGTCTGTTTAAGATTTTTTTTCAGGTAGAAGCTCTTTAAATCTGTTTGAGATGGTGGGGTTTTTTTATAGGTCAAGTTACATTCAGCTGGCAGTGACTATGGTAAGTATGATGATGGTGGCTAATGCAATTAAATTGGTCATTTTGGCAAAAGAGTCTTAGTTGCTGATTCCCGCCCGCCCCCAAAACAAAAATGCCTTTCTTTGTAACTGCGAGTGTCTGAACATTTGCCGTATTAGAGTGGAGTTGGAGCTGGGCAACATGAAGATGTTAATTGTTAGTGTGAAACATTGTCACAGTCAGCCATGATATGATTTTCTGACAGTATTTTAAAGAACACTGACTGGCTGAATATTTCTTAATACAAAAATGGTGTTTAATTGGGTTTAGTGCAGTAATATGTGGGCAAAAAAAATGCCGTCATTTGTACTTAATTTTTAAACATATTGGTATATTTAGGACTTTTGGGGTTTGTCCATTCTTATAAACGTATAAAACATCATAAACCTTGTAACACATGATCTCCTTTATCTTAAACAGTCAGTAATTGTCAGCAGTCAGTATTCTGCTAAGGCGCTGTTGTTCTATTTGTGACTAGACTCAGAATAGATGTAACGTCATTGGAAAGACTGCCGGACGTCTGTGTTTCTCAGTTACTTTGCTGAAATGTGAGCAAGAGTTTGAATCATTTGGTGTCTGCATATCCACTGGCTGCCAGTGGTATAAATCACACCTGGTGAAATGATTGAATACTCCATAACACAGATATCACTTCCACATTTCTTGATGATGCCTTTTTTAAGCTTTCAGTATGATTATCTTTTGGTCATTTTCAATTAACCTGCCAACCCTCATGTTTTTTGTTTTGTTTTTTTTGTTGTTGTTTTTTGGTTCAGCGCTCTTGTTATTAGGTTTGTTTAATGCAGTTGAATTCTACAGTATTGATGACGTGCCTCTGTATCTGTTTGTCAGCTGATGAATGAATCATTTTTACCTTCACAGGTACATCAGACGACCCCAGACAGCAACATCTTTCTGGGAGGAGGCCCTTTTCTTTTTCTAGAAGATTCCTTAAGGTACAGTTACCTTTTACTTTTAAAGATTAATTTAAAGCAGACTTGTTTATACAGTGTATATATATATATTAGGGATGCACCGATCGATCTGCCACCGATCGGAAACGGACTATTTTTGGCCTGATCGGTGATCGGCCGATCACTCACACGTATTGCCGATTTCAAACCGATCTTGCGCATGCGCTTTACTTGCAGCACAGACACGCGCGATTGGTTGCCGCTGCTGCGCTCCCAGCGTGGAAGACACGCCTACTACCAAGCGTCATGGGGCTTTCAGACTCTCACTCTCTCTCTCTCTCTCTCTCTCTCTCTCTCCCCCTCTCCCGCTCTCTCCCCCTCTCCCGCTCTCTCCCCCTCGCTCTACCTCTCCCTCTCTCTTTTGTGGTTTTCTAAACTCTCCTGTCCCAGCTAACAGAGCTAGCACCAATTAATCGCTTTACAGCCCTAATATATATATATATTCGGTTAAGGTTCTTAGTTTAGCCAAAGACATGCCACTTAACTCTAACAGCACTATAATTTCATTTTGTGTAAAGTTGTGTAACTACACTGCACAGATTTTAGAGAGCATCTTTATTTCCTTTCTGAACTAGGATAATGTTCTTCGAGCAATCATTACACCTTTCAGAGGCTCGGTCATGTTTGGTATATGCGTGAACACTTTTTGAGAAAAAATTAAAACACTGTACAGATACCACCCTGTGTCACACTCGTCTTGTCTCTCCTTCCTGTGTGTTTTGTGTTTTTCATCTGAAGGCGTAATAGGCACTGTCAAGGGCCCATTTAGCAAACTCTAGCAAACAGCTGTGTCAGGGGAAAAAGGTGGCCCAAGGCCGCCACTTAGCATAACATCACAATTAGCATGCCTTTCACAGCTTGTGCAAGTGTAAAGATGCTGGAACTGTGACAATGCCTCACATTATTAACCTACTTTGTAGCTGTTTTGCTTGGCTATTTGTATATAATATTGATTTACTTTCCGCTTTGATAAAGATAAACTCCAGTGACCTCACGAAGGAACATCTCCAGTGTCTCAGACCACCCTTACCTCACAGCACTACATGCCGTTCTGTATATAACCCTGCTAACTTTTTACCATGGGACCCTGTCTCATAAATACCAAACTTAAACGGCTAAGGGCTAAAATTGGTGGGGGCTTTACACATGTGTAAGTTCATATAATAGAAACACACACACACACACGTCATTCCTCAAACTTTTGGGTAATTTTCACCAAAATATTAAAGCAAATTTGAGAAAATGTTTGAATAGGTAGTGGGTAGGAACAAGACACAAGTGAACCTGTACAATGTACAAATATTAATGGTTAGAGATTTCAAAGTGATCCACACTAATTTGTGCTACAATGCTTTTGAGAAACTCAACAAAGACTTTGTTTAAAATAATTGTTTATGTTTAAACTTTACAGCGTGTGCTTTTTAACTGCAGCTTGTGCAGCATTTGCATAAAGAGCTTTGTAGAGTCTCTCACATGTTGCAGGCAGGACATGTCTGCAAAGTAGCACTATGGACATGCAAGTAGCAGTCCTACCCACAAATACCTTAACCCTAGAAAAAAAGATGATAAAACCTTACTTAGCTGAGCAGAACCCTGTATTGCCCTTTACTACTTGTGTTTCATTTTCATTGTTGGTTTTCACAGTAAGAATAGCTAGGTTCTGTGTGGTCTTGGTCACTTAAACCAGGAACATTTAGAGGCCAGTGTCTATTTATGACCCTGTTTTATCAGAATTCAGGCTGATTTTTTATTTCTGCTTGGAACTTGGTCATCAGTTTTACTTTATCTTTGACTAACTTAAATTATTAAATGCCAGTGGCCTTCACTAAGCAATGAGACTATTATACTTTGTCATGTTAGGTGATGGTATCAAAGTTTAAAAAACAAAAAAGCTGCATGTTTTTTGTTCTATCACACATTTTTGCTATGTGGAAAGCATGCAGACTGGTTGTCAGAGGAGCCCCAGCCGAAGAATGTTCTTCAGTGTGAATATAGGGGATCAGTAAGATCAAAACCTGCAATTAAAATGTCCAAGACAATAAACGATGTGTTGGGCAGTTCCCTTTCTTTCACTGACCATGCAGTAACACACTTAATGCCATTCTACTGACTGCCTTTGTTGTAAGAACACATAGTAAATTACTCCGATGCTTTATAAATCTCTGCCTCAAATGGCTTAACAATGGCCTGTTTCAATGTGGGCACACAGGAATTGCTGTTCTCCTTCACTCTAATCTGTTGTGTGACCCCTTTAATAGAGCTTCTTGTCTTTTTTTTCCTCTCCTGCAGTGGCTGTCCTGCCTTAGTCTTCCAGCAATTACATTTTTTAATCAGCTACATGCCTTCCAATTAATGTAATTATTACTTATCTTCAGATATAATTAACCCTCAATCTAAACTTCATTTTGACTAACCTCGGCATTCGACATTTACCTTAACAGAAATACAGTGCACCTAGAAACCTCTAAATGTTTTGTGTTAGATTATTAATGAAAACATTAAAAAGACTCTCTTTATTGTCTTAATAAGGAGTGTAAGAAAGTTGTGGGGCTATTTTCTCATTTCTGATAACAAATACAAACATTCCTTGGATCATAAGCCCACAGGAAGCACCACCATGTACTTCACTGCTATTCCAGAGGAGAAAAGAGAACATGCATGTCTTTTTCCCCTGTTGATTTTATTTCAACAGGGTTAATGTATTTGTATTTGCAGAACTAGGAAGTATGTACATTTCCTTAAAATGTAGTATTGCTTGTTTTTGATTAGGTGTGTGTGTGAGAGAGAAACCTCTCTCACACAAGAGAGAAAAGAGGCAGCATTTGAAATTGGGGTTGTTGTGAGTCTGCCATGAAGTCTACCCTCCTAAATTTAGAGACAGTAGAGCTGGAATGAAGTCTGGAATGCCACCCTGCACAGAAACTGTGCCAGTAGTAGATGGGGAGAGAAAGAGAGGGTGATAGAGAAAGAGGCCCCATGGGATGGCTACAACACTGACTGTGGGAATCAGGCCGAATCTTTTGCCTTCAAATTGCTAAATCGTCCAGTGTATTGCTGCTCTGAAGCACGCCACAAAGCAATAACAGTTGTCCGCAAGTTGTGTCATTGTTCTACTAATTTGTGATATTGATTGATTATTTTAGCATTTGGATTAGCATCAATTGTTAATATTTTAAATGTCATGTGGTAAATTTGTTTGGATCACTGAGCGTTTCACAACATTTGTGTTTTACAAAGAATTTCTTTCTTATGTTATTTCAGAATAATTAGTTTCAGAAACACCCCAAAAACCCAAATGGTGTTCATTTCACAAGTGCTTAACAGGAACCATTTGAAGAAGTTATTATTGTGGCTGTGTGGTTTACTTGTCTCACTTTCAGGCTCAAAATGGTTCCTCTGTTTTCAGCCTCTGCCTCTGCTGTTCCTCTTTTGATTAATTCTGTTCACTGTAGAACCATGTGTACATTTGCAGCCTTCCACCACACAAAGATAGATGCACAGCAACGACAGAGAAATAGCTTTCAGGTTGATAAATATAATCTCATGGTGCTTCCATTACTCCTCTCGTTACTGTTGTTTAAAAAGGGGGCAAGTGTCATTGAAATAATAACTTCGTTAGAGAAAGAAGCAACACTCTAATGTTAATGTATGTAAATGTAACTGAATTTAATGTTATAAAAATACATCATTGCAATCGGTTAATTCTTTATTGCATGTTCATGCATTATAAAGAGCAGCAAGCATTTTCGATTGACTAAAAAATATAAGTTTAAAAAAAGAGCGAAGATAAAATTTTCTTTTAGTTGTGGGATTTTAACAGTAGGTTTGCTATATTTACAACTGCTTTAACTAGGCTTCAACAGGTCACCAGACATTGTTACATTTACATTTACGGCTAAGATTCTACAAGAGAGTGTTGGTACTTCAATAGGGCTCAGTCAGATTACACACACACACACACACACACACACACACACACACACACACACACACACACACACACACACACACACACA
>JBBIGB010147167.1:0-15358 GCA_037577075.1 Alestopetersius hilgendorfi
TTCATTTTGTAAAGCTGCTTTGTGACAATGACCATTGTTAAAAGTGCTATATAAATAAAATTGAACTGAATTGAATTGAATTTTCATATTTGAGATGATTCATGAAAGTCATGTCTTCATACCAACATTTTTTCTTAGAGTCTAATTATTTAAAGTTCTTCCACATGTAATTTCACTGGCATTTTTTTGTTTCATGGCTGTTTGAAGTCCAGGCAGTGTGACATGGAAAATTACTAATAAGCCATATATATGTTCAAAACTATTCAATTTCAAGAACTTTTGATGATATTGGACTCCAAATATGAAATAAACTTCATTAAAAGTGGAATATCAACATAAATTGCTAGACACGTATTCAGATAATCAAGCCATTGGTAAGATTTTAAACCTTTATGCTTGTAAATACAAGATAATATACTTGGGTTTGTGTTTTTGTTTGTAATATCTCATTGTGCAGAAATAGAATCTTCTTTTTCGTTTCCTAACATTGAAACTAATGGAACAAAGGTGAAAAGTGCCGAACCTATTGATGCAAATGTAACTCACTGAGCAGCAAAAAAGATAAATAGGCAATTAAAAATGTAATCACAAATTAAAGCTGCATTAATGATCTGTTTATAAAATGATTGTGGGATGAAAAGTTTATTTATTTTACACAAAGGTGGTTACAGAGATAAATAGGCATAAAGTGAATACAAATTAAATAATGAAAGTAACCCATAAAACCAATATAGAATAAAGCAATATTTAAGGCAAATATGTTTAAATAAATAGGTTTAAAAAAGTATAGAAAAGTAAATTAAAGTGTGGGTTTTGAAAGTATAGCAGAAAACAAAACTGTTTTCCATCTCCAGCAGTGGGCAGCATAATGACTATATGCCATTTCATCCTGTTTAGTTCACCACTAGCTGATCTAAGGGACTTAGGTCGAAGGGACCAGGTTGAAATTCATCAAACACATATTTAGGCTTGAACCATTGAGCAATACTTTGGACTTTTTTCTGTATCTGATGTGTGTAAGAACTGAAGTAATGATGGATATTGTGTATCATGGGGGACTGAGGTTTATTTAAAAATGTGGTTTTCGCACCATTGTGTGCTCTATACTAAAATAAACAAGTCACCTTTATATCCATGCAGCTTCATGGATATATAAATCCAATCTGGGAAGAATCCCTTCTTAATAATTATCACGTTTGATATGAAAGTTAGCAGGACATATTCTGCGTTTGGTGGGAATATTGAAATTGGTTGTTCCAAAAGAAAGAACTGAATTGGGAAAGAAAGCTTTTAGGTTTTAGGCAAAATGCGGAATGCTTTTAAAACTCAGGTGATAACACTGGAGTCCAGGCGTTCTGTTTGCAAGTGTTTTATAGAAGTATATTGTAATTATTTTTTCTATTATGTGACTGTCGGACAGTAATTGTGATGCAGCTTTTTTGGACAAGATCTGTGAACTCAATGGAAAAACCTGGTTAAATCAAGATTAATAAAAATGTGGTCAATTTTCTTGGCTTTTGTTAGAATTCTAGAAACAGCATCGTGAGCAAGCTGTGGCTCTCTTTTTCATTTTATGATCTTTTTAAGAAGACCTTTGAGAACATTACAGAAGTCAACCTTGGAGGATATAAACACACAAATGAGTTTCTTAATATGTAATATTAAAATTGAAGTGTAAAATGTTTGGGAATGTGAGTGGAGACGGTGAATCGGGGTCATCCGGTTTTGGGTTGCCAAGTCTAGATCTATGTTATTTACCATTATTAGTTGCTTGGCATTTTGCATTTAATTTCTCCCTGTAGGGTCCTTTTTCTTTCTCTTTCCCCTTTTCTATCTATTTCCAGTGAACTATTGTAACTGATGTACTTAAACTGAGCATGTTTTGGTCAAATGTCCACAGAACTACATGCTAACTTCAGTCAACCACACACTTAAAAGGGAGTTTTTTCAAGGATTCTTTGTTAAAGAATAATGACTCAGAAAACGCACTGAATGTTTACATGTTTCTTTGCATGGTTAAATTGCATTTTGCTATCTTATTATATCTTATTATTGGGGCAGTTGGTGGCCTAATGATTAGGGAGTTGCCCCTGTAATCGGAAGGTTGTGGGTTTGAATCCTAACTGCTACTGTCAACAGTGACACACTCCTGAGCAACGTACTTTCCCCACACACTGCTCCCCGGGTGCCCCTTGTTAGTGGCTGCCCACTGCTTCACTTGGTTCATTGTAGAGAAAGAATTTCACATTGTTCACACTGTGTGCTGTGGTGAGTTCTCGCATGACTATTAAGGGCCACTATACTCTATGTAAGTATCTTTTATAACACCAAAAGGTATTCCACCAAGTCAAAGAACTGTTTTTGCTAAGACAGTACAGTCGATCCCTGAAATTTGCAGGGGCTACATTCTAAGAGCACCTGTGAATTGTGAAAAAATGTGAATATGTGATGTGGTAAAAATGCCTATAAATGCCTATTTTTATAGTCTAAACCCTAAATGTGCCCCAAATATACCCCCCAAAAACACATTCATTTCATTTTCAACTCAGCCTAATACATTACCCTTACTGAAGCAGGAATTCTGGACTCTGTCTGCTAGAGATGTGTCACAGAGCAGCAGCCAATCAGCAGCAAGGAGAAATGAATAACACTTTCGGATTGCCTCTGAGTACAGGGGTATTTCACCATCCTAAGACGTGTTTCCCAAGACAAGTTATTTTTATATGGAACTTTAGCTGAATTTACATTACTATTTATGTTACAAAATTAGTAAATTACATTTTTCTTAATAATTTAGCACTAAAATGCATGACAAATTACATATTGCCATGAAAAAAGCCCCAAAAAATGCAGAGGATATTTGCAGTTTACTCGAATTTGCAAGGGTTTCCACAAACAATTCAGCAATGCGAACTGTGAACTGTGACTTTTGGAGGGGTACACTGTGCAAGAATTAATGTTATTGCTACTGATAACTATAACTGTAGAGAATGATCAAACAGTCAAGTGACTAATTGGGCACTGACTAGCAACTTTTTTAACTCTATCCCTGGTGACTTACAGCATTAACTATACTCAACCTGACTGAGGTCAATGAGAAGGCAAAGATTTAGCATCCTGAGTTAGCAGGCAGGAGATCATGATCCTTCATAACCTTGCTGTGTAGTGGGTGGAATCAGGATTGGAAGGGCTTAAGGGGTATTGTTGGTGCCCAGGTGGGATTGCAAATGTCTAGCACTTTGGCGAGGAAGGGGATATTTGAGATGGCCTTTAATTATAAAGTGAGGTGGTATTCAAGTCCAGAGTTGTTGTGGCAGCACTGATATAAAGGGTCACAGGGACAGAAGCAGAAGCAAGAGACGTGCCCGATTAAATAAGAGTCCATTACCCAGCAGGAATGCTGGGTAATTATTTTGAGATTATAAATGTCTATGACTGAAAAAAAAATCTATGTGCATACATGAACATGGGTGTACTGCACTATTAAAATAATATAAAATCTACCATACACTACATTTATTTTGTATTTTAATATTCCCATGACGTTGAATCTTGACATTCTTGTGGTTTTATGTGCCAAAACAATATATTTTTTACATGGCCATTTTTTGACCTCTCTATCCCATAGAATTTAACAGGCTTTTTCATTGCCCTGCCTTTAATACTAAATTATGTAAATTATCTATGTTCTGATTAACGATTTGTATTGTGACTTAACAGTCACTCTTTCTAATTATAATGTGAATATTTGAGACTAAACTATTTTAGACATAATGAGTGGCTATTTGTAAGTCTTGGTTTTTGCAGATAGTTTTAATATAGGGATACTGTATGAAAATAAGAACTGAATGGAATGTTTAGCAATTTTGGCTAAAGTGTACTAAAATTCAGAAATAAAGAAATCGTGTGTAAGAACACAAACGACAGTATCTGCTTATAAAAGATATAACTAAAATTTAAGGGGAAACAACTTGCACTTTATAGATACTTTAAATCTTCTAAAACCAAATATTGTCATTTGTGTTCTTACACACAATTCTTTATTTCTGTTTTTAGTAAGTAAAGAAAAAAACAAAAATGTCAGCTGTGTGTCTTCTCTGCCATTGTTTTGATGGCCAAATATAGTCCAAGGACGTAAACTGAACTAAAAAGATTGTTCATATTCATCAATTTCAAACACTGGTAATGATGAAAACAATCTCTTAGCTTAAGCACAATGAACAAAGCTGTCATCTTGAAGTCTCTGGAATTCAGCCCCCCACTGTAAAGTCCTGCAGTGGGGGTCTGCAGGTCAGCTGTCTTTGATCTCTGTCAGTTTTTTTCCACCTGTTTTAACAATTATGTCCAACTGTTTCCATCCCTTTGTGATATGATTTTGTGAACCATACAGTATTTTTATAAACAAGAATGCTTTTTGTCAGACAAGCCTGGAGTCTTTGCAAGGTATCCTTTCAGATTACTAGAAATATATATTTCTAGACTGTTTGAATAGTGTAGTTTTTATACTGTACTGTTGGTATAGTTTTAATCTATAGTTTTTCCTTTTTGTTGCTCTTAACTTTGTTCTGTCCACTTTCTGCCGCCACAATAGACATTTTCCACTTGGGGAACTAATAAAGGTTTATCTTATCTTATCTTATCTTATCTTAGATCCCAAGACTTTTTGGACTTCTGGGTAAAAACATTCATTGGTTTTTATGAAAATTAACAATATTGCTGTAAAATGCACCATATAATCAATTAATGTTCCTGTTTGTTAACAATACTAACTGTTAAGTGATAAATAAGTGACTGATAGAACAGACAAAGTGCATGTGGATCACCCTTATATTGAATTATTAAATTGTGTGGAACAGGTTATCAGCAGCATATGTAATATCTCACCCACTGTTTTAGACAATTTTCCCAATTCTCCATGGCTGTGCTCAGGTGTACATGAGCAGGAAAGGCACAATACCAAGCACACAGCTCATCAAAGGTGTGTTTAAACCTATGCTCAAGTATCGCACATAACAAACAGACAGAATGCATCTATCTTAACACATGTAACTAAGACTAGATCTATTATTGATGCCAGCTTTTTTATTTTATTTTGTATGTGTGTGTGTTTATTTGCCTTGTAATCCCCATGTTTGTGAGGATTTCAATATTGATCATCTATTGGTGTATTAAACATCACTTCATAATACTGACCTTGGTCATTATTAAATCCTCAGGAAGAACAGCAATGCTTTACTGGTACCCATGTGTTTCACTTTACAATCCTGTTCCTTTTCATGATGAACTCAGTAACATGTCAGTAGTTGGTAATAATTCACTCCAAATCATGTTTAGCTCTTCTTAGGAAGGTGTCACAATTCCCCTTCTTCTCCAGGCACATTCGTAGAGATCCATTTTCGTTATTCTTTATTTAAAGACAAGTCTAAAGTCGCAAGGGCCAGAAAAAAATCTAACAAAAAGAGACTAGAGAAATACTTAACCAAGGCCAGGATGATGGTGGACACTAAGGTCTACCAGACACAAACTTAAATACAAAAGACCAAAAGTCCCAAATCCAGTCAACACAAATATCTTATTTTCAGAGTACAATGGTCAGCTGGGACACATTACACCAAAACAAGACCAGTGTGCTCAGCCATCATAATAAAAGTCCCCAAAACATAATCCAACAGATAAGGGCAGCCTCTAGTGGCCGCCAACCATCACAGTACCCAGACCTGACAGAAGGACACACTAACATTCAACAGAGAATCATTTTAATTAGTTTGTATTTAAAACAGATTATATAAATAAAAGTAAATAAAAGTGAACCGAGTATTTCTCTGAGCCGTCTCTAATCATTATTTCAACTGGACTTTAAAGGGTAACTGTTCAGAAGTAGCAGCATTGAAACACATCCTGTAAACAGAGTGAGGTACGCCAAAACAATACTATAAATATTTAAGCTAGTGTCCTTTTTGGCTGATTTTTAGCTTCATATATATGAAGGTTGCTAGCCAAAATTCAAAGGAAGGATGGAGTACAATGAGTATGAACACCATTAAATACAATGTGGTGTGGTGCTTGTACAGGCCTCTGTTCATGCCTTTGTGGTGCCAACATGAATTAAGAATACATGATTTTAGATAATGCAGAACAACTGGTTGTCTACAAAACCCCCCAAAACCTTCTGGCACTTACCCTCTTAACTCCATGTTTTCTTTACTTATGCTTTGACTTGTCTTTGACAGGGTCTGTTAAGATGGCACTTGGTTGAATAGTGGGTGTCCAGTTAATTATTGCTTCACACGTATAAAGAACAGATGTGGACTATTTGAGCACGGATGTACATTGCTCTGGATAAGAGCATTTGCTAAATGTCAAAAATGTACATTTTAAATGCTTAGAGAATTCCCCAGCAATCAGAAGGCCGTGGGTTCCGAGGACTCCCAGTGGGACCACTGAGGTTCCCGTGAGCAAGGTACCGCCCCCACACACTGCTCCCTGGGCACTGTGTTCCTGGCTGCCAGCTGCTTCACTTGGTGATTGGGTTAAATACAGAAAACAATTTCACATTGTTTGCTGAGTTCTTGCATGACACATTCTTAATTACTGTTGAATTTAGGTTATCAGCTTCCAGACTGTAAGAATCATCAAATGAGCAGTTAATGTTCATTTAGTTGCTATAAAGACTCTATAGTCAATAAATAGGTCTCTGTGAGATCTGTTACGAGTTAGAAGTCCCTTTTATTTAATAATGAGCTACTCTAATTGCTTCCCTTTAAGAACTCTTTAGTTAGCAATAGTGATTTAAGAGTTAATACAGCACCACTTATTCATTAGTGCCAGTGCTATGATAACTGCACAGTTACCTACAAAATAGTATTATCAGCTAATAATAACAGTAGTGTCAACAATAATTTTAATGAGAGCAAAATTTAAGCACATCATTAAAATTTTTTTAACGGATACACAATAAAAAAGGTGATCAGGTCATAACTGTAATCACATGCATTGGTCTTTAAGGGCATATGTCCCAGTAATTCCAAACAAAATGAGAACTGTCCTAAATGAGAAAGAAAAGAACAAGGTTCAAACTTGTTTACCAAGCTTGAGACAACTGGAAAAGATTCCAAAGTGACTAATTTGGCTAATTAGATGTTCCTCTTGCATTGAAGTACTGCAGTGTTCTATTTTCATACATTCAACAAATGTCTACATGTACACAGAAATGAACCAAAAAACATAAAACTGCACCCTTTGGTAACTGGACCAGTGCCCAGTAGAAAATCCATGATGTGGTGAGTACCATCCCCTTGTTGTCACGGCAATATGTGTACGTGTTCCTTTTATACCATAACATTCCTGTTCTTGTGATTTACTTACTCACATTTTCTCTACAATGAGTCACATATTAATAACAAATGGCTTAAATTATACATTTTATTGATCACCTACACAGAGGTTTTTAAAATACGATACTGTATTTTACACATAATTGATGTATTCAAATGTATAATGTCCCCAGTGCAAAGTAATCTTAAAATATACGTCAATTTTTAAAATTTTGCTATTGGTTGGTTAAACTGCTTCTAATCACAAATAAATCTGGTGAAACTGTAGTTATGTTTCATTTTCTTCATTTACTTTTTCCCTGAAGTTATCTTACACTCTGTTAGAGTGTACTTTCTCGCTTTCCAAAAAAGAATCCAATTCCATTGAGACCAATAATATCTTTTTTTCCCCTTTTTTATAAAAGGAATTCAGCTGTGCAAACTGAGGTAATGAGGTCACTCCTACCTCCTAGTTTCTGAAATGTTATCCTGCTTCTCTTACTCTCAAAGTTCACCCTGTTAGGTTTTGTTATGGAGAGTATTTCTGCTGGGATATATTTAAAATTTCTGTTGGTTTGTAGAAGGTTGTCTAGAAGCATTAGAAGCAAAACCAACAGACTAAAAAACATTAATTCCTAAAATTTTATATGCTTTGAGAGTAAGGAAAGCAGGATATTTTATATGCAAACCTCGTATGTGCAATCATAAATATGCAATGCGTGTGCATGTGTTTATATATAAAAATAGGTATTATATACGTATATGAGTATGTATATGTGTGTATATATGTGTATGTGTGTGCATGTATATGTAAATGTCTGTAAATGTGTATGCATTCTGTATTACGTATTCATATTGTATATTGTACATTATTGTATATTATATTGCTCAGTATATTGATCATTGTGTCTTTTACCTATTGTTCTGTTTATATTCAGGGGTTGACATTTTTTTGGGTGTAGTACTCTAATGAGTACCTACATGAACTAAATGGTACGCAACAAAATCTCAGCATGGTTCGGGTTTGTGTGTATGGGGGGGTGGATTTGCGCGCCATGGTCTATGTCTCGGTGTGGCTCTCTCGGTGTGGTTCTAATTGGCGGGGGGGATCACGCTCAGAGATCTGTGTCAGAGGTCTGTGTCTTGCCTACCACTTATGTCAACCTCCGTTTATTGTGCTTGAGAGACACCATCGACTGGAATCAAATTCCTTGTAGGTGTTCGCTCACATACTTGGCCAATAAATACGATTCTGACTCTGATTCACATATGTATGTATATACATATCTTTATCCTGTAAATTCTTATACATTATTTATATGCAATTTCTGTTGAGCTCACTGAAATATCATTGTATAGCTGTGATCTATCTATCTATCTATCTATCTATCTATCTATCTATCTATCTATCTATCTATCTATCTATCTATCTATCTATCTATCCATCTAGCTACCTATCCATCTAGCTATCTATCTATCCATCTAGCTATCTAGCTATCTTTCTTATGCTGATGACTCAAAGACCTATAGCTAAACGTCAACATTTTTCCCTCCTGTTAGATTCCACGAATCATATCTTTTTAAATTTGTATATTGCAAATGTTACATATAGTGGCACCACTTAGTGCAGCTGAGATTTGTTTTTAGGTTTTTAGAAACAATAACAATTTAACAAGCAGCAATCACACACCAAAATCATTTCTTTAATGATTTTTTAAAATAAATGCATTATAGTCACATTTTGAATTAGAATATCTTTACTAAGTCTTTTTAACCAAATATAAATAAAACATAATTTCGTTTCTCTAATTTGGAATTCTTTCTAGCCACCTGAACAAAAAGCTGTTTCGCCACTTGTCATCGTGATTGATTGTGCTAAAGAACTACACACACAGGGCTGTTTATTGTGTCCCTCTCTCAGTTTGCACACTGCAAGGAGGAAAACATTGATTATTTTGAAACAGTATTATGGAGATCCACACATTATACATGGCAAAGCTGACAGGACAATGAGGAAAAACTCCTCCACGGTTAAAACCTGTTAACACTGGTGCTCCATTATACTACATTCCACCCTGTTATGATCATGTTAGACCAACGATTTTTGAATGATAGACAACTGTGTTAAATGTTTGCATGCAATACTTTGTATATTAATGTAATTGATATATTAAGTGTCTAAATGTTGGCAGTTTTGGACAAGGGTCACGCTATAAATGACTAAAAGTGTTGCAGATATGCATTCATTGTGGTGGCTGGTGCACCACATGAGGACTGCAGCAGCAAGATAGATGCAAATGAACAGCAAAAACTGACATTTATATTTATCCTTTGTGATGAACTTTGGTGAAAGGTCTGTCTGTAATATTTTCCATTTTGTGTAACCTTTGACTGTCACTATCTGGAGCCCAAATTGTGTTTTTTAGTGTTTAGATTTGGGTTTAATGTAAAAAAATACATTTTCATATACAAGTACAAATAAGTAAATACATAAATCTTATGAAAAATTAAATCAGTTAAATAACAAGCCATTTTGACCTTGTTTCATGCTATTGTGAGCTTGCCAAACCCTATGTGTTAAGCTTGTTACATTTGGTGCTGCAAGCAAAATCAATTCTCCCGAGCATGAAGCTGAGCAAACTACTCGTAATTGCTGTGTTTATTTTTTGCATTTGTTGAGATGATATGGTGGCTGTTTCTTTGGGCGATTTGAGAGCTGTTTTTTGACCTTGTGGTTGCTCTCTTTAGGGTTTTAATAAGTTGTCACCTGACTTCCTTGAGCTATTTTTTCTGTTAGTTCTGGATTTTCATGTACTGGGGCAACACTGGCAGCTCCTAGTTGACGAAGCCTTCTTCTGCCAAGGTTAGGGTTAACTTGGTCTTGCATGCCAGACTCTGTCAGAGATTCTGATGTGTTTTGCTGTTTCATGTGGTCAGGAAACGAACAGCCATAGCCTGGTGTTCTGGTACACCATAAAGAGGGGAGAAATTTTGAAAGCCTGGGTGCTACCACATAAACAGTCTCTCAGGAAGCACAGTGCCCCATTGCTAAACACACTACAGTGCATCAGTTACTTTATACTATAGCTTTAATTAAAATGCTTGGATTACTTTTAAGATTACCGTCAGCTGTTTTCAATCCCACAATGCCCAGCACAGATATCAGACTATTCATATGAGGGTGGAACCCGAGACTAGGATTAATCCTGACCATGCTGTGGGGTTGTATATAGCGCTGCGGGCACGTCACTTTCAACCTCCATGCAGTTGGACATGCTCCCAAAGTCCTGGCTTGGAGGTGCAATCAAATGCCTCATTAACCTAGGATTGATATTAATGTGTGTGAACCCCTCCCCCCCCAAAAAAAACCCAAAAAACCATGATACACTTTAACCAATAGGGTGCCCACTGACCTGTCACTGCGGTGCTGGTCTTATGCACCATAGAATCATATCAACATTAGTCCTGAGGACAGATATTGAATACAACACTGGCGGCCCCTGGTCAATATTTCTGGTGAAAAAACCACCCTTCAACCCCGGCACGCACCGTGAAACAAACTCAGTACCACACTGTTTCACCAGTGCCCAGCTTGGGAAGCTTCCTTCTGTGCACTTATAGACAAATAATAAAATATAAAATAAAAATTATATTATTAATAAATACTAGTAAATAATATGTTTCATGTTTTATCTATGAAGCCTCCTTCCCACGCTCAAGGTCAGTGCTCAGTACATAAAATTATTTCAAAGGCGGTGATTGGCCGCAGTGTTATGTCAGTCAATTTGAAGTGAAGAACTACCCAATCTCTGAGAAGATTTACATTGCGTTTCATCGTGTTTGGGGGTGGAGCTGTTTCACGTGTTTGTTGACCAGAGCCGCATACAACTGTAACACTATAGAGGAGCTGAAATTAGGAGAGCAACCTTATTTTTATGAACATTGTTTCACCTGTAGTCTTATAGGAGTCACCACTAGAATATATACAGTTTCACTTAAAAATGAACAAAGCATGTAATTCGGAGAGTTCGCATGGATATTAAAACTTTTGAATATGACTGTATATCATTTATAGATATTTAATAAATAATAAACTTTTATTTACAATTAACAGCCACACTGCAATGGCCAGGTGGTGGTGCAAATCATGGCACTGTTGCCTCACACCTCCAAGGTTGGGGGTTTGAATTAGGGCCTTGAGTATGTGGAGTTTGCTTGTTGTCCTTGTGGTGGCGTGGGTCTTCTCTGGGGTCTCCGGTTTCTCTTACAGTCCAAGTCAGGAGAAGTGGGGATTCTACATGTACGTCAGGAGAATTGGGGATTTTATATCGGCGGTAGGTGTGAGTTTGTGTGCGAATTGTGTGTACACCCTGCAGTGAGCTGGAGTCCTGCCCAGAATGAGTCCCTGCCTCAAGCCTCACACCCATAGACCCCAGGCACCATTGTAAGGAATATGCAGTTACAGCGAGTGAATGAATGCCACACCACACCGAAGGTTAAGGGGGCATTTGGCTGACACTCTTATCCAGAGCGACATACACTCATTAATTACAGGGACAGTCCCCCTGGAGCAGCTGAGAGTTAAGTGTCTTGCTCAAGGACACAGTGGTAGACAGTGGGGGTGGAGGGGTGGGGGGGTGAACCTGCAGCTTTGTGGTCATTGGGTTTACAAGCTCCTACCACCCTGCACTACATCAAGGAGTTATACTACATACTACACTGACCCATATGTTAAACATGATTATATTGTCATTCTGAACAAGCATTAGTAAATGTATTGTAAATACTTTATTTGCTTTACAATATGTTTTTATACTGTATAGGTGAATAAAATAATCATCATCCATGTGTATTTATTACTTTCGTTAAATAACTAATATCCTTTTCATCATGTGAATGCAGGATTTTTGTCAACATGAACATAAAAATGACAGACAAACTCTCTCCTCTGATCAGATCTGCAGAGTCCCTTACTGGTTTCAAACATTGTGTGCAGACCCGCCTCTTCATTGAACACCTTGGTGACTAACCAGTCCTCTCGTTAATCTCATATACACAATTTTCTGTTTATTTAAAAACAAAAATAGCCTCGGGACCTTACTAGTGTATTAACCTCTGACTTTTTTCTTTTTGACACGGTTTGTTAAGGTGTGTAACTTAGCTGTCAGCAACTTGGTTAAAAGCAGATGTTGGTTTAGGTATAGCTTTACAGGTGTTAAAAACAGATGTGGACTACTTTAGCACTAAGCAACGTCACTCTGGATAAATATGTCTTCTAAATGCCATAAAGGTAATACTTTTATCAATCAAGACATAAAAAGAGGAACAGAACAGATTAATCAAAAATGTATAGAGAACAAGAGATGGACGGAGAGGTAAGAAGGGCGTATAGGATCAAGAGCAGCAATGGGTGGAGGCGGGATTAGTTTTGCTCTGGTAATGACAGAAAGTAAAAACAGAAAACGAAGGAGAAGTGAGACGAAACCAAGAGAGGGGGAGGATTAGTGCCACTTCAGGAGCAGCGAGGCAAGAGAGAGACAGCAAGGGAGAGATGGAGAGAGAGAGGAGTGTGACCACATATGAGAAAAATCCCGTGAGTTTAGTCAGGATTAGTCTTGCTTGAGGAATGAAGGTTTGAGAGGGAAAGTGAGAGTATTTACTGGTCTTGGTTTGCATCATGAAAGGAAGAATCAAATGAATTTGTGCCTCCCTAAGACTGCAGGATCTGGAAAAGGTAAGCTGTAAATGAGCATAGTGCCCATAAGCCTCACAACAAACAAACAACATCTCCTGGGCAATTGTGCAATAGTTTCCTCTCAAATTTGCCTGGCACATTCTTACACCCGTGAATATTTGAGGTAGTATATCACAGAAACTTTGAAAATGAAAGTAGCAAATATTTTAAATATTTGAGTTTTAATTATTTATCTCATTCATTGCCAAAAATATAAGCCATTGAAGGTGCTATGGCTTCTTCTTCATTCCACCGGATTATTTTTTGCTCAGGTTAGTCCGTTTCTCTCAGAAACCTCATTAGTGCTACCATCTAAGATCCTGGAGAGTAGTCACTGGGAGAACTGGAGAAGCAGAAAAGGCTGCTTAATTGTGCACAAGCATGTTAAACAAAAATTGCACTTAATGACCCAATCCTTTACAGCCTGGCCTACCAATATATCTTTGGACGGCCAATACGTTCTCACATAATTATATTCATTTTTCATATATATCAAAACTTTGTGATATATTTCTCTTGGGTTTTAACACTATTTGATTAAACCAAATGCTTTCGATTTTATGAAATTAAGATTTTAAGGAAGTAAGTTACAAGGCTAAGCTATAAAACAATGTAATAGAGAAAGAAATGGCTAGGATGACAGAAAGAAGGAAATCGAGAAGCACGTGGCAAAGGAATGTGCCAGATGGAGAGAGATGTTGACAGAGCTTGCAGGAGAGGGAGAGAGAAAGAAAGGCAAGGATGGCTTGTGTTTAATTAGTGGCCCTTGAGAGCATCTCTGCAGAGTCAGAGAAGAAGCCAGGATCTACTTTAATTGGCCTCGCATGGCGAAGGGGGAGAGCAGATGGACACGAGAGGAGACAGGGAGAACGAGTGGATGTGGACAGAAAGGAGACATGCAGGGCATAAAGAAGCCCTGGGTCCAGTCCTAACTACAGAAAAAGGTGTGGAGAGGGAAAGTAAGATAAAGGGGCAGAGCGAGAAAAGGGATGTAAAAGGACACTCTTAAAAATGCGAGTGCTTAAAGGACCACTTGTGGTTCCCTAAAGCAGGGCTAGGTGATTTGGGGAAACTATCTAATGGTGGTTTTCACACTATTATTTTGACTGCAGTTTAAATTGAAAGTATTTTTGCAAGACTGAATATATTTATGTTCCAGGCCTGTTTTTTTTGGTCAGCAGTTTAGGCTCTTATTTTTCCAGCTTGGGGCTTAAGTGCTGCTATTTACTGCCAGTTAGTTGTGGCTGTGTTGTCTTGAATGCAGCACATGGGCATTTGGTGGTCTGATTTACCTAGCACAGGTTAAAATTTTATTTGAGGAACAAGAAGACAATGCAATGAACAAAACTGCAGCTCTTGAGAACTGAAAATTACACTCTGTTCTTAACTTTCTAGCCCTTGCCAAATGAACCTTAGAACTAAATGAAACCTTTTAAAGTGTGGCTTGTTAAACAGGTTACTCGAAGTCAGTCAGCTGACCAGTCCAGCCTCTGCCCACAAATATGTCCTTCCAGTTATTGTTGCGAGGTCAAACTAGACTTATTTGAGTATGATTTTTGCTTTGGATGCATTATAAAGGTCACATTTTTTGACATTTGTATACTTAAGTTGCATATTTGAGTTAACATGGGTGGTGGCCTAACGGGCAGGATACTTGCCTCTGGACCAAGAGTTCATGGGTTCAAATCCTACCTTCAGTATAGCACCACTGGGTTCGTGAGCCCCAAGTTGCTCCAGGGCGACTGTCCCCTGTAGTTAGGGAATGGAAGTCGCTTTGGATAAAAGCAAAATGCCATAAGTCCCAGTTGAACATGATAGCAAATCTGATGTCGTCTTTTTGAACTTGCCTTGTTTTGGTTGGCTGAAACAACATAGTCCGGCTTCAAAAGACAACATTATATAGAGACTGGCCAACAATTTCTCTTTAAGCTGGAACGGATTTTGATAGTGGTCTGTAAAGCTTGTTCCCCCTAAAAACAATTACTATAAAAATGCTCTTGACATGGATAGGTCACTTGAAAAGCTAATAAGGGAGGGGAAAGTAGCACTTCTATGGCTCTTCTATGACTGGCTGAACCATTATGGCATCTTTATTTTTAAAGGTACAGAGATAAAAGGAGAAGAATGTGTTAAGAGAACTGGGAGAGTGTTTGATGGGGGAGACTAGGGAAGGCAGAGGGAGACAGAGATGGATGGACTGAGGCGAGCTTAGAGGGAGGAAGAGAAGGACAGAGAAAGAGATTGAGAGAGAGAGAGAGAGAGAGAGAGAGAGAGAGAGAGAGAGAGAGAGAGAGAGAGAGAGAGAGAGAGA